>CAAKHC010019687.1:74643-109387 GCA_901007825.1 Macroramphosus scolopax | reverse complement strand
CGCCCACACACACACACCCACACACACACACACACACACACACACACACACACACACACACACACACACACACACACACACACACACACACACACACACACATGGTCTACTTGCGCTGTGCTTTATTCATAAGTGATGGCTGCTGTTAACCTACATCAGCAGCGGAGGAGAAAAGTATTTCCATGGCAACCCTGGAAATACATGCATTGTATCAAACCAACATGTCTGAATTCAATTGTGTTAGCAGAAGCTATCCAGGTTGCCAGTGGTCGTGTGTGTGTGTGTGTGTGTGTGTGTGTGTGTGTGTGTTGGAGGCACATTTATATGCAGTTTTCAGCTTGCTTCATTGGAACAATCATCTGGGTAGTTTGCGGTGTTTCTATGGTAATAAATGTTTTATAACATATATATTGTAGCTCTGATGACCTTTAGCAGTGTTTGCTGTTTGCGTGTTTACCTCCAGAGCAGTGTTGGTTCGTCTCCTCATCCCTGACACCCAAACAAGGTTTGTTATTTAGTTGTTCCTGGCAGATGAAGTGGTTGTGATTGTGCAATCGGAGCACCATACTGGGCTCCGCCGGTCCTCCCCTCAGCCTTTTGCTAGAGCATCTGTTCTTAGTCGGTCTGTGGATGAGGATTTGGCAAAGTCACGCCACAGGCAGCCGGCCATGTGTTGCTGCACCGAGGGGACAGAGCAGGTCTCTCTGCTGCAGCAGCTGTACACTTTGCTGTGTTCTCGTGTGTTATGTGTGGATCCCCGAGCACACAGGCAGGAGCTCACTGCCATTAGCTGGTGGCAGCGGGTTCATCCTCCATCCACTGCGGCTCACAGGGAAACAGGCAGCAGCTGTTCAGTGATTCCGCAGGACTTTGCCGAATTTTTCCTGATACATTGTGTTTCATAAAAGGAGCAGAGGGAACATGTAGCTGTCGGCCAACATGATGAACACACTGGAAACAACCTGCTGTCATGGTTTTATGATGAAGTCAGAGGCAGGTTCTGGACAACTGATACATGTTGAACCAAACGAAATAAAATGTGTGAGGCAGGAATCATCTCAGACACTCTTGAAAACAAAAAGAAGCACACACACGGAGTCATACGGAGGAGGACTGGGAAACAGGGGAAGTACTGACAAGGAAAGAAGGGAAACTGAGAACTTAATTACAAACTGAACAAACGGAAACAAGACACAGGTGAGAGAACCGAAGAGCAGCTGATGGGATGACGAGGCAGGTGCAGGCGAGACATGAACATGATAACAAGATCACAAACAGGAAATAGAACAGACGACAACAACACACGGCAGGTCCTTACAAAATAAAACAGGAAGTAAGGAAAACAGCATTAGACAAGGTGATTGTTGTTCCTGTATTTGATTCAGTAACTGTGGATACTGAGCAGCATGTCGGTGCCTCCGTCCTTCACAGTGGTTCACAAGGTGTGTTAAGAGGTTGTAGCGTTTATCTGAATGACCCATTCAGACTGGATGAATCATGTTGGTGGTGAATGTTTCATCCTTCCTGCAGCTGTGAAGCTTCAGTCTGTCAGACCTTGAAAACTACATTCATAAAAGATAGAATAACTCTCATCCACCAGACCTCCACGTCCATCCAGGGATCCTCAGGTGATACCTGATCAATGTTCACGTGTCTCTTTGGTAAAGAATCTATTGTTTCTTAAAATAAAAGAGCGTCTCCAAGTTGTATCCGTGTTCACCTGTCGGGAGTTTTAAGCCGCCATCCAACAAACGGAATTGAAATGGGTCAACACAGATCCTCTTACAGATTAAACAGGGTTTCATTAGATGAAGCAGATTAGCTGCGTGTAAAAACTCCACTGTGACAATAAAAACACAAACCGGGACTTTGAGCGGAACAATCTGAGATATCGTTTAACTCCGTCCAACAAGCAGCCACCGAACCATGCCTGACATAGATGATGATGTGGGCGACCAGCGGACACAAGAAGGGATGGCAAGAATGCTGGGTATTGTGTGTGTTTCTGTGTGTGTGTTTCTGTGTGTGTGTTTAAGAGATGGCTGGAGACAATGTCGGCCTTCATCTGCTTGTGTCTGCTGTGCCTGGGATTTCTCGGGTCGTGTCTCAGCTGAAGAGGAGAAAGGTCTCCATTCAGCCTGCTGGGGCTTCTTCAAACCTGCCATTGTCACTGCTCCTTCTCTCTGTCAATGTTTTCCTTTCTCTCGCGGCGGGCTGATCCCTCCTCTGCTGCCGAGCGGCACTGAAACCGGTCGGTTTCTTTGAAAGCTCCTGTTTACTTTTGTTTGGCTCCGTCAGCGTTTCACCTCCTGCTCTGAAAATAGGAGGATTGAAGAGGAGATAGATTACAGCCAAGGTCAGAGCTGCAGTCTTCACCCTAACGAGAGGGGATATCAGTGTCTCTGTGGGCTTCCTCCTCCCAGCCTTCAGCTTATTTCTCTCCCTCGTCTGTCACTCGTGGGAGTTTTGACCCACATCTTTTACCTCGCGCGACAATAAACAGGAGTTACTGTTGAGTAGCCGACCCTGCTGCTACAGTCATTGAGGGGTGAGGTCGCTGTAACAGATTGTGGGCGGTTCTCAACGATTCCATCAGGAGAACCAAAGACCGTCTGAAAACAGAAGCTCCTTTTCAAACCTTTTTTTAACCCCCCACTTTCGCCCTGTGTGGAAGTGACTCAAAAAATCGTGACAGGCTTGTTAAGCGTCCCGAGCCACCCTGACAATGCCGCCCCCGGCTGCTCCGCCACCGCCCCTGCAGGGTCGCTATTCTGCTCTGTTGGCAGAGGCCCGTCTGCCGGGCGACACACACACAGGGGAGAGAACTGAGAGGGGATTTAACCTCCACACCCTCCCTTCACATTAAGTTATACTAACAAGAGGAATGTATCACTGCAGCGAGGAGGGGGGGGGGGGCTGCTCCACAGTGTTTTAACACTCTGATTGACGTTTTGGAAGTTAATACCAGTATTGATGTTAAATGTGATGATATATCGCCGCCATTTTACAGCCGCTATAATTAATAACTTTGCATTCATTTGAAGTTCTTTTCTTCAGATTGATGAATCACCGGTTGAATGATGTCATGCAGCCGCTGTTTCCACTCAGTCTCCATTTCTGTCTGTAATTAACAGTAACACGGTGTCACAGTTGGTGCAGCATAAATCGGGTATCAATAAATGTTTAACAAGATCAAATCCAGCAATAATCTGTAGTCCGGTTCCTGTAAACCGGCCCTGACGTCCTCCTGCTCACCCTGTGAGCTGCACATCAGCAAATAAGGTGTAAAGATTATAAAACTTAACGAGTCAGTGACGTCATCGACGGTGATTGTTTCACTGACCTGCAGACTGTTGTCAAACTGTTGTATGAACACACGACGGGTCGCGAATGATTCTACATGTTTGTGTAAGTTAAAAACACTTCCTGTTGTCTCTCTCTCTCTCTCTCTCTCTCTCTCTCTCTCTCTCTCTCTCTCTCTCTCTCTCTCTCTCTCCCTCCCTCTCTCTCTCTCTCTCTCTCAGATTGTGCAGTCTGACTCTGAAGAAGCTGGTTGTGATGAGAGAACTTGATAAGGAGCTCATCTCCGTTGTCATCGCGGTTAAAATCCAGGTATCCTGCACAAGCAAGCGGGTAGTGGACGAACCTGCTACACACACACACACACACACACACACACACACACACACACACACACAATGTTCATTTCATTTCATCAACCTGCATCATCTTCTTTTTAAAGTGATGTTATCGTGACAACCGTGACGAAACCAGCTGCTGCCCTGAAAACAGAAACCACGTTCAAACACTGTCGAATTCTACAGTTATTTCTACATGCTTGACGATCTAAAACACTGATGTGATGTTTTAAAACGCTGCTGAGCGACTTGTCTGCTGCTCTGTTGCTGTGCAGAGCCGTGCTGCTGCAGACAGGCAGCAGCCCTGTGAGCTTTAACTACAGCCGTCATCTTCCACAGGGCTCCAAACGCATCCTGCGGTCCCATGAGATCGTGCTGCCACCCAGTGGGTCCGTGGAGGTGGACCTGGCACTCACGTTCTCACTGCAGGTAAAAGATCACCATGGGGATTATTGGAAGACACATTTATCTGCCAAATAAAGTATATAGAGACGTGCACATTATATCATAGACTGAGCTCCATGCACGGAGCCCTGCAAGACTGGGAGACTAGACTGCAGAACTATTGTTGGCATCATGAAAGAACACAGACATTTCTCTCTCTCTTCACCCTCAGTACCCACACTTCTTAAAACGAGAAGGAAACAAGCTGCAGATCATGCTGCAACGGCGGAAGAGGTACAAGAACCGAACTATCCTGGGCTACAAGACGCTGGCGGTGGGATCCATCGACATGGCCGAGGTACGAGCTCTGACCTCAGATTGATGTTGGTGTTCGATGCTGGGCAGGTGGAAACAGAACGGTCGGTGTGTGTCAGGACCAGAGTGACAGTGAACTCACTTTGTTTTTAACGTATTTAGATGAATAAACAACTGATGTTATCACACCCACGGACAGACCGTCTCTGGTGATTTGAGAAAAGCTAGAAGACGTGAATCTACAACAACATGGAGGTTCCAGATGGATCTTCTTCAGTTCAGATGATGCTGATCCACCGAGGGCGTTCCCGGGTGGTTTACAAGGCTCCACGGAGCTTATTAAGATCTCAGCAGTGGAGAGGAGAAAAAGGAAATACGGCACCTGGGAGGAATAAAAAAGCAGAAACACCACATGAAAGAAATGGTTCTCGCTCTCTCAGCTGGTAGAAAGGACGTCTGACACAACAAGATACGGAACCATCGACACGGCTAAAGGCTGATGTTGTTTCATCGGACAGGAACAGAGCCGAGGTGAAAAACACCGGAATCATCCTTTAAGAGCTCAAATAAAAGATGTGATGACGCAATTCTGTAACTCCGACTTCTTATATTCTGCTTAAAAACACCACACAGACGGACACATACAGGGCAGATCCAGATGAAGACATGAAGGACAACATAAGCAGATGAAATAGATTCTTAATTAATATTATTTTATCCCAAATTGAAGGAGTTATTCTTTATTATTAGATTTGGGGGCAGATCCTTTGATGAGGTCCACAGAGCTTCCTTGTTGATGTTTTCAGACTCAGTGACAGTGAACTATAATGAGGATCTATAACTTGAACCACTCTGGTCTACAAAGTACATTAACGTTGAATTATTCGCTTTACATCTTCGTCCAGAGGAACAACACGCTCGTCATCTGTGTTCTGTTTGTTGTCCATTTCGGAGGAGCTAACTAACACTGACAATAATGCGGTCGGATGAGGATGTGAGTGAAGCGTAACCATGGTAACTGAAGTGTACATGTGCTGTATGATTAAACCGAAGAGACTTCGTGGTCTTCATATAAACAGCCGGCTGCTGGATCCGAACGGTTTTCATCCTCCTCACCAGACGAGGGTCCGATCGATGTACAGTAGCTTTTAGAGGCTAATGTAATACTGATGGATCAAATGTGTTGGCAGCAGATGATACCGAGAGGCCACAATGGTGTGTAATGAAATTTAGAAATCACTCAATCTAACTGCACACTCTCTCTACCAGGTGATGCAGCACCCGACGGAGGGGGGCCAGGTTCTGCCTCTCTGCAGCAACCAGAAGGAAATGCTGGGCAAAGTGGCAGAGATCTGGATCTTCTCCCTGTCCAGCCAGCCGATAGACCACGAGGAGGCGGCCCTGCAGGGGGGGCAGAAGATCAAATGCTCCGGTACGGTTCTGTCCTCGTCACTGTGAGAGCAGAGCCGGGGTCAGCTCACTCCCATCATGCAATATGCTGAATTCAAGTGTCTTCTCTTCTCCCCTCTTCTGCTTCAGATAACTACTCAGAGGAAGAGTACGAGAGCTTCTCCTCCGAGCAGGAGGCCAGTGACGATGCCGTGCAGGGGCAGGTGAGCCGGTCTGGAATCACTCAGCCTCATTTACAACACCTCAATAAAGTCATGAAGTCATACAGATAAACAATGCAGGCGACCTATTGAAGGAGGTTCTTCTTCTCTGTTATCAGGATCTGGAGGATGACGAGTACGATGTGCGCAAGCCAAAGAAGCAGAGGAGGTCGATTATAAGGACGGCCTCCATCACCAGGGTAAGAGACCGTCCTGTTTGTTACGTCATTTTAATGCCTGAAAGACATTGGACATGTTGAACTGTGACTAAAACATATGATGCAGGTTGACGATGATGACCAGTGTTCCCCTTTGGTTCCCTGTTGGTCGTATGAGAACGTTTCATCGAGCAGGAAGTGTTCATGGCTTCCTTGTAGAGACCTGAAGAAGTTTTGTAATGGAAACATAGTGTAGAGACGTCTGTGACGTAACGTCCCCCAACCCTTTGAAGAACCTCCATCGTGGCCTCCAAAGATCCATCATCAACCATCTCCCCCTCAGAACATTCTGCTAACACGTCCTTCAGTTCTCCAGAAGTCGATGTGTCTGCAGGTGGTCAAACACCTTTCAATGATCTGAGATGAGGCCACCATATGTGTTTGCTCCGGTGATGTGGAGCCGTTCCCAGGAAGCAGATGAAGCTTGATCTCGCTTGATTATTGATTCACATGAGCGCACACATGCAGAATCAATATCCAGCCGACACGGCAGACGTATCTGCTGTCAGGAGGAAGACTGCAGTGGAGGAGATCCTGCAGGCTGTATCTGTTTTCTCTGTACTGGATCGCTGCGAGTCATAAATCATAACTGGGTCACGAACTGACTTGCGGTTGTGTGTTTTATTCTCCCGTGTTTTAGCAGCAGAACTTTAAGCAGCGGGTGGTGGCTCTTCTGAAGAGGTTCAGGGTCTCAGACGAGGTGGGTGTTCCGGGAGCTCTGATCTGTGGGCCTCCACTGAGGAGCTGGTAAAGATATAATGTGTCTGCATGTGTGTGTGTGTGTGTGCTGAAGGTGCTGGACTCGGAGCAGGACCCCGCCGAGCCGCCTCCCGAGGTGGAGGAGGAGGATCTGGACCTGGACAGTGTGGAGTTTGAGAACCCGAGCGACAGCGGCCCGGAGCTGGACGACGACGACAGCGTTCTCAGTACACCCAAACCCAAACTCAAGTGAGTGAAACACACAGAAACGAAAATGAATGTAAACTAGAAACAAATCACCTGAACATGAACAAGAAAACTGAAGTTTTTTTTAAAATTTCAATATTTCTTTATTATATTTCGATTCTTTTTTTTAATGAGGACCCTCTGGTAGACTCACAAGGACCCCTGGGGGTCCTCGGACCCCACTTTGGGAACCCTTTGCTTAAAGGCAATAATAATTGATAATTAAGTATCTATTAATGTGACGTTTTCAATGTGTGTGTGTGTGTGTGTGCAGGACCTTTAATAACCTCAAACTGCTGAACAGCAGTAATATAAACCTTCATTATTGTCTCAGCAGTAAAATACAGACACACACAGACGGCTCTCAGTGGATTTCTGGGAGATTTTTGGATGCAATCAATAATTACAAGGTCGTTAAATTGTATTGTAAATACGACACTGCAGTGTGTCCGGTCCTGGTCGGGGGGTCGTTAGTGAGACCGGTCGCCATGTTAAAGCTCCTCTGCTCTGTTTCAGGCCATATTTCGAGGGTCTCTCCCTCTCCAGCTCCCAAACTGAGATCGGCAGCATCCACAGCAGTCGGAGCCACAGGGAGCCGCCCAGTCCGGTGAGTTCCTCAAACTGGGCTTCTAACACCACAGTCAAAGTGTCACCGCTGATAGCTGATACAGAAATCTGCTGCAGCAAACAGAAACCGATTGTCTCTCTCTGGTTCATCAATCACTGCTGAGGAGGATCGTAAACGTTTCCCTCCTCATCATCCCACTGCAGATAATCTGACCTTGTGTTTGTTTCTCCTTGTTGAACCGGGAGATTAAAACAACACTTGTATAAAAGATCTCCAGGAAAACAAGGTGATGTTTGTTATTCCTCTCGCTGTCTCCTTCCAGAACGACCCAGAAAAGAACAAGAGCGGCGGTGCGAAGTTTCAGGACGACAACGTCTCTGACAACGTCTCCTTTGTGAGTTTGATCTCTTCAAGCGGTCTGATTTCATCACTGGAGTCTGAATCAACACGCAGGGAGACTTTATATTCTGTGTTTTCACAGCTGTTAATTCAAGAAACTGACAGAATTTAAATCCTAATAATAACAATCAAAATATGGAAATGTATTAACACACGTGTCTGTTCTTCTTCTGTGGTTTGTTCTCGTGCAGGAGCAGCCGGAGGCGGTGACGCCGACCACGGAGCTGGAGATGGACAACATGGACACCTTCTCAGAGAGGCTGCCACCGAGTGGCAAGATGACCAAGACAGAGTCCTTAATCATCTCATCCAACAGGTGAGAGAAAGGAGAGAGGATGATGAGGGTCCTTGGTGGAGGTCGGCCCCTCCAGTCAGAGACGTGTTTGTCTTCTTGTTCCTACTGATGAATGTTTGAGCTTCACTGTGTAGGACGATGTACATCTCTGGAATGTTCAATGAGGCAGAAGGAGTAGGAGGCGTTTTAAAGCTTCAATGTGGTTATTCATATTTCTTCATCATGTTACGTGGGACCTTCAAAGAAGTGATTCTTTTCTGCAGGATGATCTGCAGCCTTCAAACTTCATTAAAACTAATAATAAAATGAAATGAGTTTAAATTTGTGCATTTCTGACAACGTGATGGACTGTAACCATCACCTGTCCTTGTTGCTGTTGACAACCGCATCCCCGTCGTTTCCTTTAACACACTTTACCTCTGCTGTTTTTGCTTCCAGGCAGGAGCCCAAGTTGGCAGGGAGGCGAGGCAGGAGCACGTCACTGAAGGAGCGTCAGCCAAGCAGGCCTCAAAACGAGAGGGCCAACAGCCTGGACAATGAGCGGTCCCTGGACACACGCTGCCACCTACAGGTGGGACGGGGCAGCTGCAGGACATCACAAAAACACTGCACTGACTGATTTGTTTAATGCTGATGTACTGAAAGATCTCCACTGCATCTAGATCACGTCATGACCTGCAAACATACCTGTCTTAATCCATTACTTTCTTATTTCATGTCCCTAGATCCCCAGAAAGACGGTATATGATCAACTAAACCACATCCTCGTGTCTGATAGCCACCTCCCTGACAGCATCATCCTCATCAACACGTCAGACTGGCAGGGCCAGGTGAGGCCCCCTCATCATGGGACACCACACCCGTGCAGGAGGATGAATGCATGAAGAGATTTAACCTTGATTTGATTTATAGTTAAGTGTCGTTCTCCTCTTTCATCCATGTCTTCTTTTCTTTTCTTCCTCTCTCAGTATCTCTCAGATATGCTCCAAAACCACCATCTTCCAGTGGTCAGCACCTGCACCACGGCCGACATCCAAGCAGCGTTCAACACCATCGTCTCCCGCATACAGAGATTGTAAGTTGCCTCTCACGTACTTAAGTGAAAGCGAGCAGTGAGGGATGTTTGCAGAACTTCCTCCCTGTAAGTGTTGTTTCCTCTCCTAGTTGCAACTGTAACTCCCAGACGCCCATCCCCATAAAGATCGCCGTGGCTGGGGCGCAGCACTACCTCAGTGCCGTGCTGAGGCTGTTTGTGGACCACCTCTCCCATAAGACCCCTGACTGGCTCGGCTACATGAGGTTCCTCATCATCCCACTGGGTCAGTGACAGCTGGGTTCATCAGACAGCTGCAGCCATGTTTCTCATCTTACCAGCCACAGCTAGTGTGACACTGTTTCTTACTGTGAGGAAGGATCCTATAGCGGCTGTATTTCAAGGATGCATCATCAGATCCCTTTTCAAGGACGCAGAGTCACTAACCTGTTCCAGTGTTTATTCTGGGAGGATGGTTTCAATGGTTTAACCTCTCAAGGACTCAGCCTCCTTCCAAAGAAGGATGCTCGACATTGGGAAAACACCCGTCAGTGGCCCAGTGCATTGTTGTTAATGTAGGCAGCAGAAGGATGCATCTTATAAAGAGGACGATGCCTTTGGCTCTGCTTGATGCTTGCAAAGAAGCCCAATATCAAACTCCTCATGTCTGATCTTGAATGCCTCCCTTCAGGTGTCCACCCCGTCTCCAAGTATCTCGGCACCATTGACTATCGATACAACAGTTTGTTCCAGGATTCGGCCTGGAGGGACCTGTTCCACAAACCGGAGGCTCCTCTTGTTGGTGGGTGAACGCTGCAGAGACACATGCTCCTGATAAATAACTGATTATCAGGTAACACATGTTGAATGATCACTGTGTCGTCTGCAGCTCAGGAGAACCCTGACGTGGTTTCCAGGGTAACGCAGTACATGGTGGGAGCTAACGGAGCTCACCAGCTTCCCATCGCTGAGGCCATGCTGACCTACAAACAGAAGAGGTAACATGTTCATATGATCGGTTGCACATTTGCACCGAGGTTTTAATGTACATGTTTGATATTTGAATATCTTCTAGTATATGTGTAATGTGTGTGTGTGTGTGCGTGTGTGTGTGTGTACCTGACGTGAGAAAGCCTTCTAAACATCACTGTGTTTACGTCAGTGTGTGTGTGTGTGCGTGTGAATAACACTTCTCCCTTTTTGTTTTATTCTTTTCTTTCTTTGAAGGAAAAAGAGCTTTCATTTTGATTTTGCAGTAAGGTATTGTGGTCGATTGAGTTTGTCTCTCACGTAGCCTGGTGATTCATGCGCTTCCTGTGTGTCGCTCCGGAGCCACTTGCCCTTGACCCCTTGTCGACCTTTACTGGTGCTTGCTACTTTAACAGCTGCGTAGAAGGTTTCCCTCCACTAACAGCCTGAGCCATAAACGTCTCAGATGAGATCTATCTCTGCCGTCCTGGCCAGGCGTTGAGGCCCACGAGGACTTCTAGAACTAATTAAAGCTGCACCAAGCCGGGTTTCTTATATAGACATGACCTGTCAGTTCAGACACTCTGGAGATCCACCTTTCTGTTCTAATTAAATACTGCCGGTTGCTTTATGCTCAGAGAGAATGATAAGAACAGAAGAGGGAAACTGCAAAAATAATCTTTAATTCAAGACTTTTTCATATTAGATGTCTTTGATTTCATATACCCATGAGAGGATTAGTGCCACAGTAAACGCTGGTTCGGACTATTTTTATCAAAGTCAGGAAAAAAGTGGGAATTCTGAGATTAAAGTCAGAACTCCTAAAGGATACCTAATCCTCTTCTGAATACTTCACATTGCACAAATAATAAATACCCAGATATCTGGTGCAGCTTTAATCCTCAGAATCAAGTACTTCATGTCCATTGACAGACGTGTTTGTCACCAGACGGTCTCTTCAGATTCACTGCTGCTGGCAGTTATGAAGGAACGTCTTCACTTCTCCCCCCAAACACTCATTGATCAGATATCAGAGACTGAAGGACAAACATGCTGATAAAGTAGCAGGAGACCAAATAAAAGCAGCTCCGTCCTCTGGAGCTCTTCTCTTCTGTTGCTTCCCCCCCTGCTGTCTCCTTCCATCGTCCATGTGCTTTCTGCCATTCATGTCTGTCTGTCCTCGACTTTTAGTTCTGTCGGTCATTCACCAACATCAAGCCAGGACCATCATCTCTGTTCGGTTTCATGTAGTGCAATGACAACAAGAAATAATAATGTTGCACTGTGAAATGTAAAGAATAAAATATTGTTTTATTACTTTTCATTTCTGCCAGAAGTCAATCAAGCTGGTCACCTGACTTCCTAAAGCTCACCTGACTTCCTAAAGCTGGTCACCTGACTTCCTAAAGCTCACCTGACTTCCTAAAGCTGGTCACCTGACTTCCTAAAGCTCACCTGACTTCCTAAAGCTGGTCACCTGACTTCCTAAAGCTCACCTGACTTCCTAAAGCTCACCTGACTTCCTAAAGCTGGTCACCTGACTTCCTTAAAGCTCACCTGACTTCCTAAAGCTGGTCACCTGACTTCCTTAAAGCTCACCTGACTTCCTAAAGCTCGTCGCCTTACTTTGACAAAGCTTTCCTGCCAGACATCCTTCAGGTCAAACTTCTCCAATGACCTTTTTGACGGAGCTAGATTTGACCTTCTATGAAAAGCGCATGTGTAATGTCTGCGTGCATCTTCAACCACTTTAAGTGAACATAAGGATGAAACGAATTAGACAGAACACACGTGTTCTGTCCTAATCCATCCTTGCTAGGTGAGGTGACTCACCTCCACAGCAGGCAGACATCTGGCCTCCTCTCTGGCTGCTCTGAAACGTTTTACAGCAGATATGTGTTGTGTTAGAAAACCAAAAAAAACCAAGAGTGTCTTCTCTCTTTCTCTCCCCTCCTGTGTAGTCTCTCTGTTTCTTCCTTGGGGGGGCGATGGCAGGTTTCTTCAAGGCAAGAGCAACAACCTCTCACATAATCAAACGTCTTTGCATTTAGAGACCATTAGACCATAGAGCCGCAGTAGATCTCCATCCAGGCTATTTTTCTGGTCGTTGCCCGAAAAATAGTTCACACCATAGCAGGCTAGTGCCAGTTTGCTCTCCTGCTCTCAGGTAGTGCATGGAACCGTAGTGGTTTTGGGTTTAGGTTGGTGCTCTTCCTTCTTACCCTCCTCTTCTTAAGTCAGTGATTGATCTGTTCCCCTGATGGACATGCTGCCTCCTGAATGCCTCGTCTGGTAGATCCCGTCTGCAGTGATTGGATGGCTGTGAAGGCCGCGGATCAGCTGATCAGCCTGCATGATTTCCTCTCTGCTTCTCCAGCTACACTCAGCGGCCGCAGTTTGGAAGTGAATCTGCTTTAGTGGAAGCTGAAGTGTGGCAGCATGCTGGGCTATGTTGCATACTTTATATGCAATCAAAGCCTTTCTGATGTGAAATGCTGTAGTTACTAACCACAGATCTCTTTGTCACTAACCGTAGATGGAATATTTAGCTTTGCATTGTAAATCCTGTCAGTCGTTGGTCCCTGTAGATTGGATTTTTCACTTGTTCAAGCACATAAATTTACTCTTCTCGTCATGAAACTTCTTGCCGCATCCTCTCCGCAGCCCTGACGAGGACTCGTGTCAGAAATTTATCCCTTTCATTGGGGTAAGTAGCTTCCTCTTGTCTGGATTTGTTTGAAGGTCTGTTAACAGTTGTTGGTTGATGTAAAGTATTTTCTTCTCTCCTTTCAATTCTTTAGATGGTAAAAGTTGGAATTGTGGAGCAAACGTCTGCAGCATCAGGCAAGCCATTGTTTGGAGTTCATATGGACATTTAAAAGATAGAAAAAGACATCTAAAGAAAGTTTTTTGGACAAGTTATGACCCACTTTACATCTGTACTTGAATATGGGATTAGGATCGGCACGAGATTAATACATTTTGTTGCTCTTTGTCTAGTTTGGATATCATTCACTGTATCTTACCTTCATGCTCTTGGTTGTTGAACTGTTTCCTCTCCCAGGAGACTCAGATGATGCAGCACCGATGGGCTCCCTGCTGCTCCACTCCTCCACCCCTCCACAGGTGTCGCCAGCGCTCAAAGAGGCGTCGCCGACCCCGCCCTCCTCTCCGTCCGTCAACACCGGCTTTTATGCCTACAGGTAGTAATTTGATGTCAGCTGGACAGTCAGCACAGACGAGATGTACTGCACATCTAACCTGTTTGATTTCTTCTGTTCAAGTGCTTCATGGTTGTTTCCTAACTGTGTGCTGTAGTTCTGGCGGTCAGGTGGAGCTGATGGGGCTCCAGGTGGACTACTGGGTGGCTCCGACAGAACGGAAGAAGGACATGGAGAAGCGGGACACCTCCTCCAAAAACACGCTCAAGTGCAATTTCCGCTCGCTGCAGGTCAGCCGGCTGCCTCTGGGTGGCGCCGAGCCGAGTCCGCAGCCCTCCATGTCCATGACAGTGGTGACCAAGGAGAAGAATAAAAAGGGTGAGTTGTGCAACTCCAGACTCGAGTGCATGTGAGAGGTATCAGACGTATGAATGTGACCTGATCACAGCCTGCAGGGAGGATGTGATCTGGACGGCCACAACAACAGGATCTTATTTTACAACGAGATTATAAACTCACAAACCTTCTGGCTCGCTCTCCTTGAACTCACAGCATCTATCTTTGTCCTTCCCTTCTGCCAGTCATGTTCCTGCCCAAGAAGAGCAAAGACAAGGAGGTGGAGTCCAAGAGTCAAGTGATTGAGGGCATCAGCCGGCTCATCTGCACTGCCAAGCACCAGCAGACCATGCTGAGAGGTAATCTCCTGCACCGACCCCCCTGCAGCAGCCCGGAGATCCTCGGAGGGGTCGCACATGCTTTTCTACTCACTTTCATCTGCAGTTTTTCTCATTACTTTAACCTGGAGTGATTGTTGAATGCAAAGTCTGTTTGAAAGTTGCATAGCTGGGGACCATGATTCACCTCTTATGAGGCCCCCCTGATGCCCCCCGACCACGGGACCGAGCTCTGGGACTCCTGTCTTCTCATAGCTTATCCTAAGAAAGCCTTTCATAACGTGACCACCACTGCGTTTTATTTCCATTTATTCTTCCTTTTGTTGGACTTGCTGACAAACGTTTAATGTGTCAGAGTTTTTAAAGGTTCAATCAGATCACGACACATTAATAAAGTTAATTTAATTGTTTAAATTACCTTTTGAAGACCGTTGGGCGGTGAATTGTGATGATCATCTTTCATTATCATCATTAACGTTTTAATGTTATTAATGTTATTACCCAGCATCAATAACTGCTGCTTGCAGCCGCTCTCACAGCACATTTAGATTTCATTTTAATAGCAGGGTCCATGAGGACGACACCACCGAGCCCCGTCATGTAAACAAACAGTGATATTTGTTTTGCTCCTCTGCAGTGCTGATTGACGGCGTCGAGTGGAACGATGTGAAGTTTTTCCAGCTGGCGGCTCAGTGGTCCTCGCACGTCAAACACTTCCCCATCGGGATCTTTGGACACACTAAAGGCCCGTACTAGCAGCACCTAAGAGACTGAACCACTGAGGACAGCTCCCCCTTCCCTTCCCTCTCCTTCTCCCTCGTGCCATCTGCTTTTAACCGTCTCCTCCCTTTGTTCTCCGCGCACTCTTCTACTCTCTTAATTTAAGCTCCTGCTTTGGCGCTTTTGTCCGATTATTTAATGTTTTATTTTCTATTTATGTGGAAACATCTCGAAGCAAAACAAGGAAATATTTCTTTCCTCTGCTTTTTAAAAGAAGAATCCTGCTGATGTTTTTTTATTTTAGACTTTTCAAAAAAAACTATCCTGATAAAATAACAATTAAAAGGATTTCTAACCTTTCACATCCTGTAAATGTCCAGGTGTCTGCCTCTGCCATCATTTGTTTGGTTTGGTGAGTTCGGTTTAAAGCACTCGTCCAGCACTTATTAACCAAGAATACATAAAGAGAAGCAGGAGCAGCTGCCTTGTATTGAAGTGGGAGATGATCTCATCATATTTTCCAACACCGATGAAGACATGTTGGTTTCTCAGCCTCAGTGACTGTCGTCGTCTTTACCCTGGAGAAGGAAGAGATAAAAGGCGGTGACGTTTGGTTCCCTGCACTCAATGTAGAAAATGTGCAATAGTCTGAATAATGTGTGAATGCAGATCAGAAACCTGCTGAGGTGTTTATACAAGACGCCTCGCTCTTTGTTGTGACCTTTACTTCCCTCTCCTCTTGACTTCCTCCTCCTGGTAACTCGGCTGGAGGTTTTCGGCTTCAAAATGAAACAATTAGAAGATAAAGACGAACTACAAAGATTCATAGCACAAACTGAACAAACCTTGTGGATGGAAACTTTAGAAATAATGTTTCTTTGCTTTCTCGCTGAGAGACAAAAGAGAAGACTGATACCTCGCTCACACGCCGGTCGTCTATCAGCGCATCTTAAGATCTTTAACAACTACCTGGTTGTTGGTTGCCTGGCAACCTTTTAGTGATGGCAAGGAACTAGGAAACCACTCGGAGAGCGCAGGCCATCCCTTCTATTCTTCTTCTGAAACCATCACAGATGTCTGGATGCACTTTAGAAATATAAAGGTCCAAAATTTAAATGGTTCTTTCTCTGCTCATGCTGCATCTTTCAGACAAGTTTCAGCCGGGTAGTTTTGTATAATCCTGCAACCAGACGGACCGACAAATCAACACCGACTGACGTGTTAGTGAGCATCACAGGTAGCAAGGAGCAGACATCTTTATGCTAAGCTAACCGCTGCTAGTTGGAGCTTCATCCTTAACAGATCTCATTCTTCTCATCTAACTCTCGGCAAGGAAGCAACATCTCCCAAAATACTGAACTATTCCTTTAAGCTTGATTGATGAAAATTGTACAAAAAGGTTCCTCTGTATTAAGCAGCTTGCTTTCCTCTGAACGTTTATTTTGGGCTGAACGTATCTCCCTGGAGCGCCACACTCCTGCGCCACACTCCATATGTTTTTGCAAGAAAGCAAATATTACTTTTTGCCAAAGGAAATACTGTGTGAGCTGCAGCTCGCCCGTTAGCCTGCGTGGTATTATAGATGAGTCCATTATGTAGAGGTGAATGTATTGAAGGTATACCTTAATGTAAAGCACTTTTAAATGTTTGTCCATCATAGATTAGTATGTTAAAACATCGGAGCCTGCAGGTACACACATGCACACACACAGACACTGTATATCTGAGCTGACCGACAGCACAAGCAGCAACGTAAACCTCCGTCGTGCTTTGTAATATCACTTTATGCTCAGTGTGAGCTCTCTTTGGACTATTTGGATTTTAATTTTACTACTCTGAAGTTAGCCTAGGGTGTGTCTGTGATGTTAACATTTCAAGAAATGTCCTCTCACTTGATTTTATAAACTTTTATTTGACTATTAAGCATAAACTAAAAAATGTATTTGTTTTAATTTCAAGGTGTTTTTGCTTTGACGTTTCTTTCAGCAGCAGTTTCATCGTAACCTTTCGCCAGTTTCTTGATAAGTGCCTAAATTTGCTTGATTTTGAGAAAATCAGTAGAAGTAAAAGTCCCCGCTAACATGGTGCTGATTCCGGTCCAACGACAACAAAATATCTCAACACGGTGCGTCGATTTTGCACGTGCAGTCGAGCCTGTTCATTCATACTCTGTTTAAATAAAAGGGTGGGGGGTCGGGGGGGTCAGGGGGGCAACAGGTGGGTTTGACATTATTAGAAGACACTACAGCTCAGTCATGTTGCGCATACATTTGTTTCAGAATATACAAGATGTTTTAGATTGTTTTTGTTTTTTATGATGTCTCAGAAAAGGCTTGTTGAAACTGAAAGTCCGTTAAAGACTACCACTGTAATCCCAAGACATGGGAGTAATAAAACTACTATACACACTACAATGTACTTTCCTCTCCACGTGTGAGTTACTGTCATCTGCTTCCTCCTCGGCAGGTCAATGCAACCAGTGTTGGAAGAGTTCAACTCCAAGTCTGCCCTGCAAAGGAACAAAAACAGAAATTATCTTTTAATATAGAAAAAAAACATTTGTTTAGAAGTTAATCATTGCAAGATCATATTAGTATTATTATGGATATTTATTTAACAATCTTCATAAAAATAACAGCTACTAAATGGATGTAACGGCTGTTTCCATGAGTCAACTTTGAACCTCGGCTGTTAAACCGAAAAAAGAACACATGAAGTGCCCAGAAAATATTAATTGTGATCATCTACAATAAAAATGATTTTACAGCGGGTAAATGCTGTAGAAGTGATGTGATCAGAGGAGCACAATGGACCTGGAGGGGAAGTTACTCTTTTAAAAGTTATATCCTTTTTAATAACTCATATTTATGTAAATTATACCAAGTATAATTCACCAGAATTGCCTATTTATTAGGTACACCTAATATAATTAGAATCTCAATTTTAAGTGTAATGGAGAGGTGTTCCTAATATTTGGTCCGTCCCTCCATAAGAATAATACATTTGAAATAATAATCCTCATGAAGGGACAATTTATTGATACATTAATGTCATTATGTTTAATTTTGCAAATGAGTGTAAGTACAAGTAAAATGCAGGAGGGAAAGTATCAGAAGTAAAAATACTTATAAAGAAGTGACATTTTCAGTATTATATCATAATAATAATTTATATAAATTTGTTTTAAGAAGCTTTTAAAAAGTGTAAAGTTTAGCTGATTTACGGCAGGCAGATTCATTCATAACAATATGTAAACTGATCAATAAATATATTTGTGTGTGTATGTGCGGATCCAGGCTGCTGGTGTCGGCTTGGTGCTGGATGACAGACAGGGGGAGAGAGAGAGATCCTCCACCGGAGCAGGAAGCTGCTGCTCGGACTACCGTGAACACAGAGGAGACACCAAACAACGTCGACATCAGCGGGCGCAGGGACATCCCCCCCATCCCAGAATGTAGAGCCAAGCAGGGCTGCGACAGTCGTGTGTCAAAGAGCAGATGAGGAGGACACAGCGGTGAAAACAAAGCACAGCGGGCCTTATCTTCGCAGGTGGATCATGAAGGAGCTGCAGGGCTGCGGTATGCGCTCCTCGGTGGGCTTCCTGTCCCGCAGAGAGCTCACCGGGCAGCCGCTCATGAAGGAGGAATTCCAGAGACGCAGGCTGGCGGGCTGCACCAGCCTCTTCAAGAAGGACATGCTGGGACACTTCGGCTGTGTCAACGCCATTGAGTTCTCCAACAACGGCGGAGAATGGCTCGTGTCCGGTAAGTTGACAAACCAACTGATGGAGTCCGAGGCGGTTAGCAGCTAAGCTAGCTAGCAAGCTAGCCAGACAGTCAACTGAAACCCCTCTGAGCTAGCTGGCTTAGCCTAGCCTCTTGCTAACTAGCTAACGTCAAACCGAACAGCGGAGCGGCTTCAGGGGGCAGCAGCCCCGGACCAGTGTCCTGTGACAGTCCCTAAAAGAAACACTTTATCGTTCAGATGCACATATTGCCCCTCTGATAGGTGAAGTCGTGGCAGTCTGCTGATATCACAAAGCTATGTCAGTCCTGAGATGGTTAAAAACAATTATCTGGCCTAGCTTGACAGACTCCGACTTGCCATTTGTGTTCAGCTGATGTTTACTTTGCTCAACAGGGCTGCTCTTTATTTAAATACCAGTATAAGAGCTTCACTCCACCTGTAAATCAAACTGTTTACATGCACCATATTAACTTTGCAAGCTACAAAGATATAGAATAAACATCTGTGACTTTCCTTCCCGATTTACTATAATTCTTAACTTTGATGGACAATAAAAAAGACTAATAGTTTAAAAGTGTCTGTTTACTATAACACATAAAGTATATACAATCAGTTGACAGTGTCATTGGTTACAAAGAGATAAAACAAATTATATATTATCCAAAAGCCCTACAATAGATATTCCCTACATGAGGATTATTGACAGGCCGATTATTAGCATTTTCTTTTTTTCAATAATAATCATTATTTTTTTACAAAGTTTATTTTATTGATTATCTGTGGACAATCATGTAATTAATTCTGACCATTATTATTCATGACATAGCTGTTGGATTATAGTGCACAAGCTTTGTCCATGTGTACCTAATAAATTGGCAGTTGAGTATATATTTATATTTGGGAAAACTTCAATCATGTATAGTTTATGTTTGGACTACATAGTGTGTTTTTATAAAGTTGGTTGCGTCATATGTCTACAGGAGGTGACGACCGGCGGGTTCTTCTGTGGGACATGGAGAAGGCCATCCATGCTCGGTCAAAGCCGGTGAAACTGAAGGGCGAGCACCTGTCCAACATCTTCTGCCTGGCCTTCGACAGCACCAACAAAAAGGTTTTCTCTGGCGGTAAGATCAAACACTTAATCGAAGTTCATTTACACCTGAAGGACGAGCTACTTTTACATCACTGAGGAGGAAGATCAGAACGGAGAAGTAGTCCTATTTCACTCTCGCACTCCTTCATCTAACAATTTGACTGTTTGTTGTTAACAGGAAATGACGAGCAGGTGATTCTTCATGATGTGGAGAGGTGGGTGAACCTTCTGTCATATTACAACATGTTCTTTAAACTGTTGGCTGATGTTCTCATCTTCACACTAACAAAGCAGCTAACATTCGGATGCCTGGTGTTCTTGCAGAAGGGAAACTCTGAACGTGTTCCTGCACATCGATGCTGTGTACAGTCTGTCCGTCAGCCCCGTCAATGACAACGTGTTCGCCAGCTCGTCTGACGACGGACGCGTTCTCATCTGGGACACTCGTGAGCCGCCACATGGAGGTGAGTGGAGACGTGATATACGACCCTGTAACACTCACTGGTATCCACATAGAACATGTTTAATATAGTGATGACAGGAAGCATGAAGGGATAGAAACAGAATGTGGTCACAGTCTTTATAGGTGGCGGCTTTTTACATTATCTGCATCGTTGACAGTCGTGCAATCCGCCGACGCAGCAACCTCTGACTGTCTGACTGGTGAGACACTCAGGCGACACCCTCAAGCCTGCGTGGGACATCTGTATTGCTTTGACAGCCTTTAGTTTCATTTACTACACGTTGTTGTAACGTGATCGCCAGATGATCAACAACTGACCTGACTGAGACTGAAGGAAACTCCCCTGCAGCCTGTGAATATGTGTCACTATCCTCCTCTTGTAGGTGTTAATGTTCTACACATCATTGAAAACTTAGTTTGGAAGCTTTGAAGACACGACAATCACTTTGCCAATCAATGTTAGGCGCTGACTTCTAATATTAATCTGTTGATTTGGTAACGTTTGTCCTGTTCCAATCTTGTCTTGTCCAATAATAATAATAAAACCACTCCTGATACAAACCTCACCCGCTTCAGGGGAACAGATACAGATAACGATGTCTCTCAGGGCAAGATAGAAAGTAGAAATGCATGTTTAGATCTCCATGATAGGACTTCATGAGACTTGTTGATTACTCTGACGGATCACATTACATGCTATCCTTCTATTCCTGAATCCTTCCTGGCCTAATAATACATTTACTATTAATCATTCTTCCATATCTGCCAGCAGGATGTTAGTCGCACTGTTGCAGCACTGAAGCTCCAGTTACACAGAAATGTTTTCACATCTCCTGGTCTCCTCATAAAATGTGTGCAACAAGAAATGTAACATTGTCTGATGAAAAGTCGGTTGTGTCTGTCGTGACCTCGACCAACATCAAATGCACCTTTTGGTTGTCGCCTCCTCCAGAGCCTTTCTGCCTGGCCAGCTACCCCTCCGCCTTTCACAGCGTGATGTTCAACCCTGTGGAGCCGCGGCTGCTGGCGACCGCCAACTCCAAGGAGGGCGTTGGATTATGGGACATCCGTAAGCCACGCAGGTTCGACGCTTTATTGTCTTCCTTTCTATCTTTAAAACCATTTTTTGTTTTGGTAAGATGAAACCTTTTGTTTGACCCTCAGGAAACACAGCAGGGAAAATTACAATGAAATACACTCATGAAAATAAATGATTAATGATAAATAAATAAAACAGTAAAAGCTACCATGTAGAAGTT
The DNA here is from genome assembly GCA_901007825.1 of Macroramphosus scolopax. NCBI lineage: Eukaryota > Metazoa > Chordata > Actinopteri > Syngnathiformes > Centriscidae > Macroramphosus > Macroramphosus scolopax. The sequence continues at coordinate 87,896 of CAAKHC010019687.1, read as the reverse complement.
CTGACTAAAGGTTATGTTAATGCAAAGAATTTCTTCTCCGAAATTTGGTTCTAATACTGATATAGATATTCCAACATCCAACTGAGTATTTAACAAGTTAAAGACAAAACCTGTTAATATATTAGTTAGTTATCCAAGAACCTTATCAACTATCGAGGTGAAGTAAAGCTGCTGAGGAGTCCTTCTTGTACCGATCAACTCCACCAGGTGGCGCTGTTGTTTTATTTTTAAACAAATCCCGACTGGTTCTTGCAGCAGAGTGCAGAATCTCCCTGCAATATCTAAATATTTATTCCTCTACAATGACCATGAAACACTGAATCACATTGAGTTTGGCACACACACACACACACACACACTCACACTCAGGAGCGTCGGTCAGTTTTAGGTTGTTACTACACTAATGTCAACAGTGACTCATTTCTAATAATCCAGTGTTGACTTTGGCTCTGCAGTATTTTCACAGTCCTTCAGTTCCCTCATTAAAAAGCAGTTAAAGTCTATTTAATAAATAACATTCAATGGATCATTATTTTTCTTAAATTCTATATGTGTATGTTTATGTGAGCTGCATGAGTTATAATTGTTTTGGTTTTATATTTATGAATACCTGTATTATTTATTATCTACTGCTTCAGAATAAATATTTTTTGGGCTTTAAGGTTAAATATGAAGCATTGCTGCATTAATATTGTCTATAAAAACTAGAACATCTTCTCTCTTTCTGTCCTCTCAGCTCCTTGTTGCGCTACGGAGGCAGCATGTCCCTTCAAAGCGCCATGAGTGTTCGCTTCAACAGCACCGGCACGCAGCTGCTGGCGCTGCGCCGCCGCCTGCCGCCGGTCCTCTACGAGCTGCACTCCCGCCTGCCCAGCTTCCAGTTCGACAACCAGGGCTACTTCAACTCCTGCACCATGAAGAGCTGCTGCTTCGCCGGGGACAAAGATCAGGTTGGTCATTAGGTTATTAATCACCAGTTATCCAGAGTGTTCAAGCATGTTATTCAGCTTCTAGTAGAGCCTGCAGGTGAAGATAGAAGTTTATAAGAAGAATATATTGTTTTATCTGAATTATGGTTTTTAGAAGGAATGTACGCCAAATATTTGAAACATGTGGTGCCTCCTGTAGGTCCTCCTGTAGGTCCTCCTGTAGGTCCTCCTGTAGGTCCTCCTGTAGGTCCTCCTGTAGGTCCTCCTGTAGGTCCTCGTCAGACATGACATCACCCTGCAGCCATGTTTATTTTGTTAACATTCTCCACGGGTGTCCGTCCAGCTCGTAAAGGCTTAGAAAATGATCCTCGCTACATGTGTGAAGGAGTTTAAATGTAACAGGAGTATGTTGTGACTGTAAGGTAACTGGTTCCAATCTGTTCACCCGCCGGGTTCATGTCCACAAATTACTCGCCTCTTATCCATTTCCACTTCATGGACACGTAATGTTAAAGACTTAAATACCATTAATTTAAGGAATTTTCCTATTACTTTAGCAGGACTTTAACTAATGTTGTTGAAGTCACTTAAGTTAAGTTATAACTTAACACTTCTGACAGGGAGGATGACATCTCTGTCCTTCCCACCATGCACCTGGAACACCTGGTGTTACATCACATGACTCAGGTTGATCAGTTGCAAACCCAAACTATGTTCTGTTCCTTAAACTGGTGTCCAAATCTAACGAGACCCGTTTCTGTCCCGTTAAGAACACTCGATGCTCGGATACCAACAGATTAAGCACAAGTGTTCTGTAATTACCACTTGTGACAGCAGAGGGCGCTGTTGTCTCTGCAAAAGCAAAAGTTTCGGGGTCCATCTGTGAAATAGAGACGATGGACCTGCTTGTTTGGTACAGACACCAGCAAATGTCACAGCGTCATGTTTATATTGTCTTTGAGTGAAAAATAAAACTCAATAACAACCGCTACGACTAAATTCATGAGTCATATAGCGAATGTAATATCTTTCAGAATACAAGTGTTACGGTTATTTCTGCATATCATTCAGCCCCGATGGAGGTTTGACCTGATGGTGTCCCGTGTTTGAGCATCGCTCTCCCAGATATATCTTCACAATGACCCACAAGCACAAATATTGGATGAATTTCTCGGAACTGTGTGAAACCGGAGACGGAAAAGTGTCAACTAATCAGGTGAAAATGATGGAAAGGAGAGAAGGGGGGGTGTTAGTGGTGTGACATTCCTACCTGACGTGTCCTGTGGGAATCTGAGACGTAGCACGCAGGTGTTCAGAGTGTGTTCAGAGAGTGTTCATGTGCCCTGGAGCTGCGAACATCTGAGTGTCAGTCTGCGGTGGAGGAGTGAAAACTTTCCATCAGTGCAGCGTTTTATTCTACAGCAGGAACAATGGAACACACGTTACCTGCTTCATTGCAAGGCTTCACTCTGTCGGTGTGTTTGTGAGACATTTGTTTTTCTGGCAGATTAAAATGGAACAAAAATGTTCCGTTCCTGACAGAGTGTCAGAGAAAACAGCAGCACCAGACAAAGCCTGAGAACGTGGTGTTTCCAGTGTGGTGCAATGAGACTCGGCAAACATCCACCAGAACAGAGGTGTGGTTCCACTGGAGGAACGAACGGACGGAGGAAGAACGACTTAACGTAGAAATTACATTAGTGCCTCCAGCCGGTTAAAACAAGTCAAACAATACAAGTCATTATTTGGTATTTGCATGCGTAGACGTGTTCTTATGACGGGTGTGAACAGGACTCCACCGTACAGCTAGTTGGTGTTAGCTGTCAGTGTCACAGGTAAACTGCGGCTGTTGGAGGGATATAAACTCTATCTGCTCTGTTTGCTCTGCATGTGAAACATGTGAACTGTCCGTATGAGAACCCAAACCCACCTTAAGAACCAGGTCTAAGTAGAACCATCTGTTTTCAAAGTCTAATAACCGTTTAGAGGAGGAGCAGGAGCTCCGAGGGTTAGACCGTCATGTCAACATGTTGTTTGATTAGATATTATGAGACGCAGCGCTGTGATACAATCTGCTGGTTTGTTCCATTTATTGACTCCCCGGGGGGGTTTCATCTCCCCCACTGGGTTTGTCTCCCCCACTGGGTTTTAGATCAAATCCCCCCGTCCTGAGGTTTGATTGAGAGTGTTCTAATGTCTCCTAACATCCCTCTGTGTTGTCTGCAGTACATCTTGTCCGGGTCGGATGACTTCAACCTCTACATGTGGAAAATCCCAAAGGATCCCGAAGCAGGTGAGTTATTCAGTCTGTCAGCACCGGGCTGCATATTTCTGCATCTGCACACGACAAAGGAAGTAGTATGATTTAGTAACCTCGGGTTCCCCAAGGGGAGAATGTCCGCGTCTCGGCTCCTCCACTTTCCTTCCTCCGGTTGTTTAACTGAAACCAGGCTGTTCGTCCTAACAAGGTTTCTGGTGACTCGTCATTCTACGAGGTCGAAGATGTCCGTGTGCAAAACAAACCTGATCCCAGCTGCTGTTGACTGTCAGCCCAGACTGCTGTCGGATCAACTTCCACACATGATCAACACACGTTTCTATTATTATAGTATGAATTTGGCTTCAAATATTTCTCTTTATCTTTTTTCACATGACAAACGATGTGTAATATGAACACTTCTGTGTCATCGTTCGTCATCACCACCACAACAAAACCCAGTCTGATCGGTCTCATGGCTCAGTGGGCTGGAGAGGCCGTCTAGTAATCAGAAGGTTAACGGTTCGATTGCCGGCTCCCCGGCTGACCGTGTTGAAGTGTCCTTGAGCAGGACACTGAACCCACTCACCTCTCCTGGTGCGCCGCCCGGCGGTAATGGGTGGTCAGGGGTTAAGTTTCATGTCCCACGGCTCGAATCAGATGTGAAAACAATTAGACACGTGTCCCATTAGAGCAACACCATCTGATAACACTTCAGCCTGCTAATGTGAACGTGGCCTTCATGATTAAAGTAACAACTAACTGCCCCGACACGCTCGGCTAACTCGTCAGACGGAGTGTGTGTGTGTGTGTGTGTGTGTGTGTGTGTGTGTTTGTGTGTGAAAGGATTGGATTGATACACCACTCATCATATGTGACATCAGCTCTTTCCAGCAAGAGGAGCACACTTCTGAAAGTACTTTCATGTGAAGAGGATTATAACTTTGGCAGAACGCAGACGTCCCGGTCGGATCCTGTTCTCCTGTTGTGAGAAGCCGATTGAGGGAAATAAAGATCTCGGGGCCTCGAAGCAGTAAAGTTCAGGAGTTCACACCTGCTCAAACTAACGGAGAAGCAGAAGGTTGGTGATCAAAAGTGAGAATCCTATCTGACCTCAGACAGTAGGAAGGTTTGGGAAGAAGATCCCCCATGATGCAACAGTCCTGGCAGCTCTGTGGCACCACCTGACACGTGAACGTCACATGCTCCTTCACACTGAATAGAAGTGTGACGAATGGTTTCCTGTCATTCCTACATTACCGTCTGTTCACAGTTTCTCTGGGAGAAGAAGGTTGAATTGAAACCTTCAATGAATCCTCGTCATCGACCTCTTCATCTCTCACTGCATGCTGATGTCTTCTGTCTAATCCACCTCCTGTCCTGTCTTTATCTCTCAGGAGGTGCCGGCCGCGTGGTCAACGGGGCTTTCATGGTCCTGAAGGGCCACCGCTCCATCGTGAACCAGGTCCGCTTCAACCCTCACACCTACATGATCTGCTCCTCTGGCGTGGAGAAAGTCATCAAGGTCTGTAACAGAACGTCACGGCTGCATGTCCTGGATCAAATGTTATTTTTCTCACGCAGGTTCTCTAAAGGCAGAACATGCTGAAGCTTCTTGTATCTTCTGGTAAAAACCCTCCTCAGTGATTCTTCTCCATCTTCTGGAGCAGCTTCTTCTTTGCAGTTGAATAGCGACTCATCAAACCATTAATGTTTTAATCTGCTCCAACGACCAGCAAGCAGACGGCAGGTCGGCTCTTCCTCCCTCACAAGCGTCGGGACTGATGATGATTCACTGTATTGTCTGGAGCTTGTGAAGAAACCAGACGGCAGAAGATGTCTCACTGTTGTTGTTGATCATGACCTCGTACCTCATAGAAACACGTTGATTTGTTTTCCTTAAGTCCTTTTTTTTAATCACTGAATGATTTGTGTTTTCAAGCGGTTTGATTCCAGCTTGTGTCCAACCCTGGTTCAGTCCCTGCCCTTCCTCGTATTAACATGCCCCCCCAGTGACCACTTGTGATTGGATCTCACCTTCCCACTCTATATGCAAATAATCATGTACAAGTTCATTGTTGTTTCTAACCGGCGGGTTGCAGCGATGCACGTCCAGTACCTGGTCGGAAGAACTCTGTTCCCTGACGTATGTGACGATAACAATGTGATGCTGTTGGTGCTCCAACGTATCCGAGGTCACATCTGTGTTCACACTGCTGTTTCCGTTATTCTTTCTCTCCATTGTTTCTAACGTTCCTCCTCCACCCGTCCAGGTTTGGAGTCCCTACCAGCAGCCCGACAGCCTCGGCGACCTGGACGGCCGTGCAGAGGACAAGTCCCGCAGCCTCTACACCCACGAGGAGTACATCAGTCTGGTGCTCAACAGTGGCAGCGGTCTGTCCCACGACTACGTCAGCCAGTCCATCCAGGAGGACCCGCGCATGATGGCTTTCTTTGACTCGCTGGTGCGTCGAGAGATCGAGGGCTGGAGTTCCGACTCCGACAGTGACCTGAGCGAGGAGGCCATCATGCAGCTCCATGCGCGCGGGCGCCGCACGACCCGGGCTGCACCGACGCCTCCCGCTGCTCCCTCCACTGCTGATCACCACAGCGACTCTGATAATTCTTCCTCTTCTTCCCTGGCTGGACCTGAAGTGTCAGGAGGGGAAGAGCAAGCTGGGGCGGACGTGGAGGGGCAGCCCAGGAGGCGCAGCAGGAATCAGAGGCATCCGTCTGGCTTCCTGGTGAACGAGGACTCGGACTCTAGTGAGTTTTGGCTGGACCCCATGCCCCGCCCTCGCTCTCCAAGTCCCCGGGACAACTCCACCCTGTCCAGTCCAACCTCCACCCCTTCGCTACCTGCTGGAGCCTCCAGCTCCTCCTCATCTACTTCAAGCTCCAGCAGCGATGATGAGGAGCGCCGCAGCGCAGTGAGGCGGCGCAACGTGATGAGACGGCGGCGCATGCATGTGGTCTCTAGAGCTGGTGAGCGACCTGAGTCTGTGCAGGCTCTGTTTTCAGCAATTGACTCGTGCAGTTACCCATCTCTCTCGGTTGATGACATGTCTTCCTCTTCGGCAGGCGATGACCAAAACTCTCTTCAAATTAAGCCCGGCTCCGGCAGCGCGAGAGACGAGGACAAATGTCTCAGCCCTTCGGACTTCGTGTGTCTCAGCCCGGTGATGTCGCCCGAGGGTAAGGAGAACGAGGAAGGCTCCGACAGGACTGAGCTGGAACGACACCGCGCTGCATCTCGGCTGTCGCTGGATGCACACAGGACTGCAGGGAGGGCTGTGACGGACTCTGCTGTGGAGAGCTCCGACAGCGGCGAGCCGTGTAGCAGCTCGGTGGCCGTTCACAGCAGCTCCCAGAGCCGACGCAGCCCCGGCGTGAATGGGCAGCACCGGACTGTGTCCACAGGTCGGGACGACGTCCTCGTCTCGTCAGAGGAAGAGGAAGAGGACGACACAAAGGCTCAGAGAGCAGGGCCGTCCTCTCAGAAAGGTGCTCAGAGCGCTCTGAAGCGGACTCGTGTGGGGTCGGAAGAGGCTGATTCAGGCTCCTCAGGAAAGAAGTTCAAAACATAATAACACAACAGAAATCATTTGTTCAGAGACTTCATGTAGGAAGTTTGTTTTTACAACTCCGCTTTTTCATTTTTGCGCTTTTCTTGGTGTCAAATGTGAAGAAAAAAAAAAAAAAAAATGAAAGTGTGATGATTTTTATTTCAGGACAAAGGAATTAAACGACGTCATCGTTCTCGAGGTCAAACCACAGATGACATTAACAAGTTGGGATAAAAACATAAATATTGATAAGTGAGTTATTTTAAGTGATCGTTTATTTTCCTGCAGCGTCAGTGTTTCTGTCTCATGCTCCGGTTGTTGCAGAATGCTCCACCCGGGACTTGGACCGCCTCCAACCGTAACAAAAACAGACTTACGGAGGACAAAAGCTTTGCAGCATTTTGATTTCTTGTGTTTCACACTGAGCGTAAATCCTGTCGGGCTTATTTTCCTTTTTAATTGATTCTCAGCTGAGACGGCTTCAGGGTGCCTGAAGGACTGACTGTGTCTCCTAAGGAGCACCATTATGTTTGAGCTTTGGTTGACATGATGCTCAGTGTCTCTCCCCGTTGTTTTGTCCCATTATCCAGCCCCTGGGTCCCGTTACAAGCTAGCCATTTTGTTTTCTTTCCATTAAAGAATCATTTGTGCTCCAGACTTTAACTTCTTCCTCTGGTTTTTACATTTTACATTGACACATTGTTGTTTCAGTTAAAATATTAACTTTGTTCTGACATAATCTGTCTGAAATAATCATAATGAGTTGTTTTACTGTAGGTTTTGGTCCTCCGCTGGCAACTGCTGATCAAGTTGCCATGGCAACACAGCCTCAACTCCCCTGTGGAAGAAGTGTGTGTTCATCTGTGACCCTGAGCAACCAGTGTGAGCCGGCGTGGAATCTTTTATTGACTCACCCAGAAGCAACCTTTTGCTTTCATTCTGAGGACGGCCGGCCCGTCTGAATACAACATACACATCACTGAGTTACACCAGCGATTAAAAGGTTTCACCACACCGACTACATCCCTGTAGAGCTGCTCATCCCCCCGGCATCCCTCGTGGATGGATGTTATAGATGATCTTTGTGGTCACGCTGAAACATTGTTGCAGAGCTCATCACGATGTCCATTCAGCCGGCGCTCTGACGTCTCCACTCCAACTAACTAACTAACACACGTCTCATCCATGTTGACTCAAAGCTGAGATTGAAACTCTGATCTTGACCTTGGAATTTGTAGTTGATGAAAACAAATGCATTTCATGTGGTGAGACTTTGTTAACGTTAGTTTGACTTGTGTGGAGACATTTTCAATAACTTGTTTGTCTTTATGTTATTAGACACGTTTCCTCTTCTGACTTCTGCTACTTTTTATGTTCAGTGGCTGTAAAAAAAAACTTCTTTCCCAGACGGACTGAGACGTCTCACAGCTGTTGATAACCGGTCAGAGGAGGAAATGTTCAACAAGTAATCTGACTGCAGTCTCTGCCAGAAGTGTAGATGATTACAGACAACAAGGCAGCAGGTCCAGGATCTCCTCTAAACATAAGTTTAAAAATGTTTTATATATATATATATATATTTATTTATTTATTTATTTTATTTTCTTGGCTTAGAAATAGTCACATTTAGAACCTAAAACAACTGCAATCAGCCATCTAACTATCTCTGTGTCCTTTTGGCCCCGACTCTTTTATCACACCCGCCGTGAAACTTTCAACTAAGATAATTTAACGAAAGAAATAAAACCTGGATCAATAGATTATTAGATTATATTAGGCTGATAATCGGATTAGATGATCGTTATATTTCATAGTCTATAAAGAGATGATGTGTGTGCTCCTCTGACGCAGCCGTCACTCTCCAAGGCTCCGTCTGACTCCACAGCAGCGCCAAGCGGACCAGAGAAGCTTCACTCTCCATCCATCATCTCTCTCAGGTGGTGGTTCTCCAACTTCTTGTTGTCCGGCGGGGCCCCTGGATGTTTGCTTTTAGGAGTTCTATTATAGAAAGTGTTTGGAAGTCATCGTCAATGTCTTTGTTACTTAATGATGGAATTATGATTCTTCCTTTCATCTCTAGAGCCTCTGGACCCCCCCGGAGGACCCCTGGAGGACCCCACCTTTGACAACATCGGCCTTCAGTAAGTCCATAACATTAGTTAACTCTCTGTAATGTTCTCAGTCCACCTATAACGTGTCCCTAACAGGACAGGACAGGAGCCACCATGTTGTGATTAACAGACATGGACCAGGCCTACTGAAGAACGCTCTCAGACCCCCAACAGAGTCATGATTGTCTATAAAACGTGTGATGTCATCGCGGTCTGAGTCTCCTGTCCACAACCAGAACTATTCTGCACCCTCCTGCTAGACGAAGCAGAGGGCAGAGCAGCGAGTCTTCAGGGGAACACCACATGGTTCAGTTCAGACTGACGGCGGTGATCTGAGGGCACCAACAACACCAGTCGAGGGTTATTAAGTTGTTTGCACTGCTCTTTTGTCCCAGTAATTTCCTCTGCTTGGTTCAGCTCGGAGAACGTTTCTCAGTGTGGCTGTAACTTATCTGCAGGAAGTAGACGTCCCTCATTTAACCCCCATGATTCCCCTGGGTGGGGCATTCAAACTGGGATATTGTATACTTCAGGTTTGTTTACATTCTGACTGGAGTGTGCCGTCTGGCTCGCATATGGCTTAATGATTAATGACAGGCAGCAGATTGGGGAGCACAGAGCTTGTTTGTAACAGCTGTAAGATGAAGAATTCCCTGAGGAGAATGATATCTCTCGCTGAACACGAGTCTCAAGCATGGCTGGCTGGAAGAAAGCAGCTCACAATGGGGGTTTTTTATCTTTATTTATCCAGGGAAGGTTACGCACGCTCTTTTCTCAGCCTCCCTAATAGACCACATACAAAACTGGGAGGTTCCCTGCACCACCGCAGCCTTTAAAGACTTCCACTGGAGCGAGCACCGGTTTGGTCAGATGCACCACAAAGGCAAGGGAGGGGACGCCAGAACTTTCTTAAGTTTGATCTCGTATTTGCCCACAGCAGCTTCCAATTGAAGCAGCCTCCACCCTTTGCTGCGCCGTACCTCTTCATTTGTGTGTTATTCTGTGCCGGTTTTGTTCCTCTGGCGCTCCCGGTCACAGATGGCGGTTTGGCCTCTTGTTGTTTCACCACAGACGCATGTACAACTCAATAGGATTATCCTGCAGTATTCCATACATGGCTAAGGTTTAACAGCTATTTAACAATTCCCCTCCTAACATGCCTGGAATACCTTGGGTCGTTTCCAGAGGCCAGGCAGTGGAGCCAAACTGCACCAGCTCTTCACATGACCTTCGCCTGGGAGAGCCGGCTCCAACCTCCTTGCACCGCTGACTCTGGGATCCTGCTGAATAGTTTTACGTTGACATCATGCAGCTCGACCGCACTTCTCCAGACCGTCCAAAACCAAACTGTTGCAGTGTGCCATCACAATAATTATACACATTTTTTAAATTTTCACTGGTTTATTTATACAGGGACGGTGCACAGTGTAGCACTGCTTTAGTTGTCGGGACGGCAACATGGAGAATAAAAGGCGTGAAAATGATGCCGGGACAATCAGAACCAACAATAGCATGACAACAACCAACAAAGGGCCTGCCAGCACATTCCCATTCAAGTTGCTGCGCACGCTGCTCGTGATAGCTGGAAAAGTACGGAAGCCTTTCAGTGCCGGACAAGAGAGAACGTTTCACATTCCAACGTGAAGAGTTTCTTGTTATTGTTTCACGTTATAATGTGAATCGTGTCATGTTATAACAAGAAGTATTTCTGCTGCGGCAGCAACATGCTGGTTGCTGCTCAAATTAAAAACCATCCTGACAAACAACTGGCCCGGATCAGGAGTCCGTTATAATGTGTTTGTGTCTGCAGCTCTCGGCCGGACCTCCTTTAAAAACCCGTCTGAGTTTAAATTTAGAGGAAGGACACGATGTGAACATGAATGGAAAAGACAAATGTTTTGGGCGATAGATGAAACAGACTGACGTCATATATGAATATTTCGTGTGAGAAGAGGAGGAGGAAGATGTGGATGCTTGTGAAGTTCTATGATCCCTTTTCGTCTTCTAACCTTTATTAATAATGATTCTGTGTTCACCACAGTTCAATCAAACCGATCACATCTGGAACAATAAGACAACAATCAGTCAGACTTCCTGTCCTACTTTGTGAGCGGGTTTGTGTGGTGATGTCAAACCTCTCTCTCACTCACTCTGGTATTTCGTTGATCCGTTTATGAGTTAATCAAAGTGTTGGACGACGGAATTAATTGGAACGATGTTAATCACAGTGATTAACATGGGAGCTAATCGTTTTCAAAGGAAAACCTCATGAATGGCTTTTTTATTTCTAATGAAAGGACACAGTTGTATGATCTCAGTGGGAGACTCCAGACTGCAGTTAGCTTCTGTACTTTATCATTTGCCTTTCACCACCAGGCTGCTGCCTCTGCTGCGCAGGACTCGCAGCCTGCTTCCTTGAACGGGGACCAGGCCGTGAGCTGGCAGTCTGCTCCCGGTCTGTGACATCACTTTCCCAAGCATTCACCCTTGGAAGTATGTCCATATATGGCTCCACTTTCTTCTGACTGCCGGGGCTATCCCTTGTAGGCATTTCATCCCTATTCTGTGAGTGTGTGTGTGTGTGACAGAGGAGGGAGGGAGCTGACAGAGCTCATTTACCTTACAAGGCAGACAGACCTGGCCATTGCTTCAGATGTTTACAGGAGCTGCGTTGGTTCACCTTTCTCCTTCTGTGAAGGACTGGAAACCTGCAGGGCACTAGTGCACCAACTCACCGTCACGTACTGGAGTGTGCAGCTTCTGCACAGGATGAAAGAGCTCTGTATTACAGTATGCACGTGTAATTCCCAAAATAAATGGGAAATGGCTTCAAGACAAGTTAAGCCCTCTGTAGTAAAACACATCATTGGACTATTTTGATGCCAGAAGTCGTGACACATGTTCTAATTGTTGTTTAGAGATGAATTTGGGCTACAGAACAGAAGACACGCTGCTTTCATTCACTTCAACCTCTTAATTTCATGTTTTACCAGCCATCTAACAGTGAATTAAGGCTCATATATGAATTATTTTTTTTGGAGAGAAACCACAAGAGTTTATTCCTTTTATTCTACCTAATACATGTGTTCTAGATTTTAGTTATAACGTATCTCATTTTTAATTTGTACAGCAACACAACTCAGGACTCTGACACTAGTTTAAGTACATTTATGTAAGACATGTTTCTTCTTCATGTTTCCACCTCATTTATACCACCACATGTATCTGACAGTTTCATATAACTTTTTTAACAAGTTATCTGATGCAGACTTTACATACACTATACAGATCTATCATATATCATAATTAATGCGACATGCATTAATGTTAAAGCATGTTAAAATGAACAACTCATTTTTATGCAGTTGGTTACTTTAAGTCATAGCAGTGCATCATAGTTAATATTGATGTGTTAATAATAATAATAGTAACTGCGTTTGAAATGTAGTAGTGTTCAAGTTGCATCACATTTATTTTAATTTTATTAATTTCTTAAGATAGTTTCTTAACTGATAAAAAGCACAGTTTTAGTTTATTGCTGCTTTTATATAAGTAAATCATATGAATAGGTATTTTACCTCAACTATAACTACAACTTGCCGGGTTATTTGTCAGTATGAAGCTTCCCCCGGCTGTGTGGTGTTAAGTAACGCGTTCCTCTTGTTTTAGATAATTAGTATGCTCAGTCAGATGTTTGGATCCAACTACGCAGTCAACCTTGGCTATAAAGCCTCCGCACAGGCAGCCGCGCCAGCCAATCCGCTTCCAGGAGGGCGGGCGCTTGCCCATGCAGGCGTCCAATCAGATCGCCCGCTTGGTTATCGATTCAATTTGTCTGAAGCAAAGTTTTTGCGTCTGTCGCTCCTCGACAGCAGACCTGCCTACCGCCGAGCTCTCCTACCGGGGGAAGACAGAGCAGACAGAGGAAGGGAAGCGGCAGAGTTGGAGGGAGAAAGAGACAGAGAAAGAGAGAGAGAAAGAAGAGAGAGAGGGAAGCCGGGGGTGGACAGTTAATTTCATCCACACACCGTCTTGAATGCGAAGAGGAGAGCGACACTGTAATATAACAGCACCTCGCCGAGGACCGGGGGGCCAACGAGAGAAGATATACAGATATATACCTACATTATGGATCAGTATGATGAAGAGAATGATTACATGCCTCAAGAAGATGACTGGGATCGGGATCTGCTCTTGGATCCTGCATGGGAGAAGCAGCAGAGAAAGGTGAGACTGATTTCCTTACCCCCCCCCCCCCCCCCCCCCCCCCCCCCCCCCCCCCCCCCCCCCCCCCCCCCCCCCCCCCCCCCCCCCCCCCCCCCCCCCCCCCCCCCCCCCCCCCCCCCCCCCCCCCCCCCCCCCCCCCCCCCCCCCCCCCCCCCCCCCCCCC
>CAAKHC010019687.1:43759-54494 GCA_901007825.1 Macroramphosus scolopax | reverse complement strand
CTGTTTTCACAATATTGAAAACCCGCCAAATGTGGGCAAAAGCAGCCCAAATTTCATCCACCCGCCCAATGCATTTTTCTCCCGCCTGATGTCATCAAAAGAAGCCCAATTGGGCGGAAAACCGCCCAATCTGGCAACACTGACTGTCGCTGCTATGAGAGGTTTTATTTAAGTCATGGAGTGACTCCATGTTGAATTATTGAAATAAAGCACCGCTGTGATCGTCAGATGTGGATGAAAGACGAGGCGAGAAGAAAGGTGGAGGTGTGGTGACTGCAGGCGGAGGCCTGATGATCCCGCAGCTGGAGACGGGGACTGCCAGGCAGCCGCCCGGCTCTGATGTGGTCTGTCTGTGACAGATAATAATAGCAGCACCTCTATAAAACAGTTTATTTAGAAGTCTCACAATACACCTCTCGTATATTTTCAGGCCTTGTTTATGACAAGTAAAACATTTGAAATACCCCAAAACTCTTTTCCCTCTGTAGAAGAGAGCAGCAGTTAATTCTCAGAACTTTTTAAATTTGTGCTGCGTTTTTAAATTCAGCAACGTTGCATTCAAGTTGTTCTTATTTTTAATTTGTGCTTACTGTACATGTATTTTTCTGCATCGCTACCATTATTATTTTTAATAACCTTGAAGTGCCGTCAGGAGACGATCTATCGTCCTGATTCTGTCCGATCTTGGTAAAGTTACAGCAACACAATGTGCTGCTGGGTGTGTTTTTGTGTCACATGAAATTAATATGGGAAAGAAAAGACGGAGGGTGATTGTATCCCTTGTCCTCGTCTCATTATGATTCCTCCTCTTCACACGCCCTTCCTCTCTCTTTCTCTCAGCTGGAAAGATGGTTTGGGTTTCTGTGCACTCATTCATCGACACCGTCCGGAGCTCATTGACTACGGAAAACTGCGCAAGGTGAGCGAACGCCATCAGACACAGACTGAGGAAGCTGCTGAGACTCAGATGCAGAGATACTGATGGAGGTCACAAAGGCTTCTGAACAAACACACAGACAGGAAATTAATAGTTTTGCCCCTCTATGCAAATTTGTTGAAGCTTTAGTTGTTCACTGGTTTACAGCTGAACTTTATCATGAAGATCATTTGTTCTAAAAGCTGTAAAAGCGGAGAACAAACGATGCAGATGATCTGATCTTCTGTTTCCTCTGTTGCCAGGACGACCCCATGACCAACCTGAACACAGCCTTCGACGTGGCCGAGAAGTACCTGGACATCCCCAAGATGTTGGACGCGGAAGGTGAGCACGCCTTGAAGAGAATATTAGAAAGATGATGACAGACGTTTGTTTTCTGTGATTGAGAGGACGACATACTCTCTCTCAGACGAGCTGTTCAGTGACACAAGCAGCTCCCTTAGACCATCGATCTGAGGACCACGCCTGCTTTCTGCAGCACATAACCAGTTGTTCGATGGTGTGAACATGAACTGGAGCTTCAAGCACATTCCTCTCATTCCTACAGACTTCACCGTCCCCGATCATGTGTTGTCAGACAAAGATGGAAGGACTCTGAGGAACACGGGAGTCATGAAATAATTCTCCCTTTTATTTATTTTTGTTGCTTCTTTATTTATGTCTGGTCAACAAACTCCACTGAGAAGCTATTCAGTGCAAAACATGCATACAACTCCACTTCATCAGGGCTGGGAGAGAGTATGTTTGGGCCTCGCATGAATCTGTGCAGACTCTCTGTCTGCATATAAAATGTGTTTGAACCTCATCCGGAGTCTTTAACTTTGGTTTACTGCTCATTCAATATTTGGAAATCTGTGATTGCAAAGTTGATCAACTCCTCCCTTTGAAGCACATCTGGATCGTGACACTGCATGCTGTTCTCTCCGCTCTGGATATTGTTTATGTGCAGAGCTGATCCCCAGCTCTACGTCCTGTTCTCTCATGTATATGTGCTCTGTTTAACAGCCTAAAATCCCCCCCCCCCTCCCCCCCTCACCTCCTCTCTTCCCCACAGACATTGTGGGCACTGCCCGTCCGGACGAGAAGGCGATCATGACCTACGTCTCTAGCTTCTACCACGCCTTCTCAGGCGCACAGAAGGTATCCTGGATGCAGCTTCTCCTTCATCCCCCTCCTCCTCCTCCTCCTCCTCCTCACTCACCCTTGTTTCTTCCTCCAGGTGTTTCTCCTAACAATGGCCTTCTCTCTCTGCAGTGCACAACGTCCCCTGCAGGGGTCACTCTCCTTCACTTTCAGCATGCCACCAAATGCATGATGGGAATATATTACTTTTCTTAGAGGCAATGGGCACAAGCGTGTCTCCGGTCTACCTCCGTGTTGGCTCACTCCAGGCTCCCAGATGTCCTCCTGATTAGGGTTTTTATTTCAGTGAACAGAAGCTGAGTCAAGTAGGAGGTGTGGCAAAGATTGTCTGATAGATGATGATGATTGACTGTGATCAACGCCATCGCTGCTGATGGAGAGAAACCAATTAGCCAGCCGTGTAGCATGGTGGGGGGGATGTAGCAGCTCAAATGGATGGTTACGTTCAGCATGGAGAGCGACAGCTTAAACGGAGGGTGGGTGAATTAATGAAATTAAAACCATCACTTCAAAGTCAAGCGGCAAGCTGTCTTTTCATTTTAATGGCTCGCAGTGTCTGACCTAAGTGGGGAGTCGGTTTCCATGTTTCCCTGGATCATTGGATAATGAGAGACTGAGTTTGACAACCATCTCATCTTATCTCAGGCTTCAGATTGGGCTTTTACCTCCTGTCAGAGCATCACAAATCACAAGTTATATAAGCCCCAGGTCCTTTTTGAGAGGCCCAGCAGCTGCGCTTAACAAACTGGGCTCCAAAGTGTTTATAACAGGGAGAGAAATGTCTTCCTCTCTGAGAACAGTGAAACTACAGCTGGATGTTGGATTGCGTAATAAAACCGAGATGTGGGGTGGGACTTGACTGCTCCTCAACGTTTGACAGTCGGTTGATTTATAAAATGCAAAATTTCAAAACTTTGCATCCAGACGACTGGAATCACGGACAGGTCGTGACCCTGATCTGACCGACTGACTTTTTAGTTATTGGAAGATTAAATAGCTGCCTGTTTGCATGAAACCACCTGGGCTAAAGCTGCCCTACGAGTTTCATCTCAAGATGTTTCAGGGGGAAATAATCCAGTAAGGATGTTTAAAGGGGTAACCCTTTGACCTCTCAGTGTTTCCCTTAACTACTTAAGTATTCCCTTATGCATTGCTCAGTCCTCAGTGAGTTTTTAAGGGAGCCACCACAGCATCAAATTGAAATCATTTCTGGAACATACTGCTGATTGATGCTGATTAGGGAGGAGGAGGAAAAAAGCATGTTCACATTTTTCGGAACAAGAAAAATTCCCTGGCCACATGGACGACTCCATGGAGAGCAAAGATTGGACCATCAGTCTATCCAGAACACTTGAAATTGGACCTTGAACATTCAATGAGGAGGAACCGTACCCCCTTACCCTGGGACATCAATCTTGGTGTCACAGTAATATTTTCAGATTTCTTGATTATTTCATCCGGTTCGTTTCATAGCAAGATTCCTTGCAGTGATTTTATTCGTTGATTCTTGCCACATCTCCTGCTTCAACGTCTATGAGTTCAATTTACTTGGAATTATTATCTTTACACATTCTTCTCAGAGAAAAACATTCTCATCTTCTGTTCAGCTTGTTTTTCTTCTTCTAATTTCTTCATCATCATCATCATCATTTCAGGAAAAGCGAACTAACACTGTGTTACACGCAGCAATAATGCTTTTGGATGATGAGAGTGAAGCGTAACCATGGTAACTGAAGTGTATCATGACAGTAACTGTGAAAGCCTCAGTCTAAACAACGCTGCAGCCCCTCAGCTTAGGGAACTCATCAGAACATATTCTGGGGAAATGAATTCTGCTGAGAGGAACTCGAGCACAAACTGTAGGCAGACCGGAGACGACTTGTGCCCCTGCTGCTGCCTCCTCCTGTGATTACGCCCTCTGCTGGCCCTTTTGTCTCTGCACACTTTTACTCTTTCTGTCTCCTCTGTCCTCTCCCCTTCCTCTGTTCCTGGGCAGATATCATTAGCACCTTGAGGCCAGATGAGAAGGCCGTCATGACTTATGTGTCGTGTTACTACCACGCCTTCTCAGGCAAGCAAAAGGTGAGAAATTTCAAAAGAATCTGGTGTAATCGGAAACCTGCCGAACAGGCTGGCAGAGATCAGCCGGAGTAGTTTTTTTTTAGTGATGAAGTTGGTATTAAGTGACAAGTTGGGGAACTCTTTTACAACGTGTTTATTTAATATGATCTATAAGTATCATTGCTATGAAATACAAAATTTGCAGGATTTGACAGTTTGGATGGTTAACAAACGTTCTGACTGTGTAATGTTAAACTCATCAGCTTCAGGTTGGTCTGGTTGTTGGTGAAACACTAACCAGTGCCCCAGTTAAAGCCTCTATACCCAAACTGACCAGGACGTTAACGCCACGCTGTAGAACACAGAGAACTAGCAGCTGCAGAGGCAGATACTTCCCTCAGGAGATGGTGGAGACCAAACCGAGAGCCTAGAGGAGAGGGAACTTATCAACTACACAAGGTTATAAAGTGTCACCGTTGGGTCAATTAAATAAAACATTCCCACCGTAGAAAAGATGGAAACTACTCTCTAAAATGACCTGTGTGAAATCAAGCGAGTCAGGAAACAATATTCTTCTCCTCTACACAATTCCTTCAAGAATCTCATTAACCGCCCCAAGAAACTCATCAACTCATCTGAGGTATATTGTCTTGCAGCAACTCTGCAGGAGTGTTCCACTTTATGTCCCTCGTAGTGCTATGAGTTCATCGTGTGCGGCCCCGGAGGGAACCAAAGTTATGCAGAACCTCCTTATCTGGCCTTGTTTCAGCAGCACGTTGATCCTCGATGCACCAACTCTCCTCTCTCTCCCCTCTGCATGACGTTCTTGCAATACATGATGCCAAATCCCCTAAAGAGCCGTGCAGAGAATAATAAAGACTCGTCACACACATACAGGATCTGCACTAAGTCTCCTGTACTTATCATCTTTATATGGATCCACTCCCTAATGGATCTTTTGAACCTCCTGAGGAGCTGCAGTCTGGAAACCAGTCCTGGCTGGCACAC
This sequence comes from Macroramphosus scolopax, assembly GCA_901007825.1. Lineage (NCBI taxonomy): Eukaryota > Metazoa > Chordata > Actinopteri > Syngnathiformes > Centriscidae > Macroramphosus > Macroramphosus scolopax. The sequence continues at coordinate 49,345 of CAAKHC010019687.1, read as the reverse complement.
GGTTTCACAGTGTTGGCGTAGATTTCACATAAGAAACGTTTACTACTCCTCCTCTAACGCCTTCCAGTTTACCCTCAAGGGCAGAAATCTCCACTTAAACACCACCACACTCGCTTCTTCATGCTGGCTGCATCCAGACATGGAAATAATCCCTTTACCTTTGCAAAGCGAAGGTCTGTCGCAGCTCCAGATTCTGCCTCTCATGTACTCATCGAGCTAAGAATCTCGTCTGTTTTATATTATATAAACTCGTGCAACGGTTCTGAAGGTATTTAGAGAATTCTCATCAGTCCATCTGGATCAATAAATATTCCGAAGATTTATAGTCAAAGCGGTGATTGTATCGCCTGCTGCAAAACACAACACTTTGTTGGAATGTGCATTGAAAAAAACAGAATCTACGCCTGAAATATGAAATAGCGGATGTTCCTATGAACGTAGTCGATGCAGGATCGTAGCTACGACTCAGCTCACTGAGATCATGTCTTGGGTAACACTTCTTGGAATTCGACTTGATATTATGCAAGTACATACTCCAGATGTTGGGTGTTTTAGGACTGTTTGATATTAAAAGATCACATTTCTTAACCTCATGAATTAATTCAAGTAAATAAAAGTGATGGAGTCCATCAGGATTACATATCTGGCAGCGTGAAGAGAGCAATGTAACACCTCGGTACGTGAACCTGCCGACAGCCTCGGATAAATGTGCCTGAATAAAACTTCTACATTACTGGTCCTGCGTGAACATCAAACAAGGACCTTTCACTTTATCTTGGCTCACAGAGTATAAAGTTTAGATCGTTTAATATATGACGAAAAGGTTTTAAAATGATTTTGTTGGTTCACTAACCTGTGAGAAAGGCGTCTCCTTCATTCCCGCTCTCACTGACACTCACACTGTAACATGTGCTGACCAGACAGGAAAACCTGAGTGACATTTTACGGCAACAGAAACAAGCTCCAAATACTCCGTACGGACGTTATGACGGCGGCGAGAAGACCAAAGAAAAGGTTGATGGAAGAAGCTAAAAGACAAAAAAGAGACAAAATGTTTACCTGCAACTTTTCCTGTATTCAGATGTAACGAAACTTCTGTAAGATCGAGAGACGGAAAGCTCGAATCAGCCCCGACCTGCTGCAGCTCGCCTGAAGGTCATCACTTTTCTCCATTTAAATCATGTTACAAGTAGTGCGGTACTCTCCCTGACAACACATCAACAGAATCAAATATGCAAGTGTCCAGTTATTTCTACCAAAACGTTGTTATGCTGCTTTAAATGTGAATCCAGACAAAGCTGCTGTAGCGATATTCAACGACCATCTCAATGCAATGATGAAACATTTCATGAGAGACACAATCCGGGGCAACAATCAATCCTTCCAGCGTCCCCTTGTTGCTACAGCTGATGCCAGAATAAAGTAATTGAAGAGGTCCCGGCTGTCTCTGCTGCGCTTTCAGTAAACAGGCCCAGTGTGCAAACATTTGCTCACAGGAGCACGACCTGCACATCCCGACTGTCCTTTTAAGGCAGCTCGCCTGCTGCTCCCGGAGCCCCTGGAGCATGCCTGCGAGCGAGCCAAGTTTCCCCCCGTGATCTTTGGACAAATGAGGCCGAAAGAGGTCCTCTGTGTGGGCTGCCAGTCCCTGAGCTATGATATGGGGTAGGCTCTTACTTTGTCCCTGTAAAAGGACACAGCTGGAAGAGTAGCACTGCAGCCATCGTCCCTCTGAATCTGCTCGTTTCCTTGCCAAGCTGTTTGGAGGGAAATTGGTAGTTGCAGTTTAGACTGATCATGTCTAAATATATCTGATTAAATACTAAATACACTGCATGCTGCTTTAAATCACTAACGTTCCTTAGATGAACTCTGCTGACAACATTTACTTAAGCCCAGCAGGTTAAATGATGTTGTCATGGAAACTCCCCCATGCTTTGCAAGTGCAGTGATGAAGACTGACAGGCCACATTAAGGAAGTGTTATGTCATGGATCAGCCCCCCCGTCTGCCCCCGCTGGGCTGTTTTACTCTCATGGGAGCCTCCCTCGCTCTCCAAGTCAGACCCGTCAGGATGTCGTTCTATAAAAAGGCATCGGTGCACGGAGGAAGGCGCCCGTATACCTGACGACAGGTATAATACGATGTGTCCTTGTTAAGCTCCAGGAGCATCATGTGATTCATCTTCTTGGTGACATTCACAGTGAAACTCACCAGACCCGATAGCGCCACAGAGAAAACATCACCTGCTCGCTGCACCTTCTTCACTTGCTTGCCGAGCTGCTGCTTCATCGCCAAAGATGATTCACTTTGGGAAATCATGTGTGTGTGGGCGGCATGGGTGGATGTTTGCAGTTAAATGAATTAGAGCTGACACCAAATACACATTATGGATTCATGAAGGAGACGCCCACAACACCCTGCCACTCTGTCTCAGTCTCACACGTTTTCCTCCCTTGTCCTCGGCATCCAGGCGGAGACGGCGGCCAACAGGATCTGCAAGGTGCTGGCTGTCAACCAAGAGAATGAGCAGCTGATGGAGGACTACGAGAAGCTGGCCAGTGATGTGAGCAGACCCTGATTGTCCTGCACTTCCTCTACCCCTCTGTCTCTTTGTCCCCCCCCCTTTCTGAACCACTCCCTCGCCTCCCAGCCCCGGGGGTGTTTGTGCTCCGTGCAGAGGCGATAAAGATAAAGCAGCCTGGCAAACACTGCCGCTTTGAGTCTTAAGCATACACACCTGTTTTAGTTCATTTACAAACTTTTCATCAGGTCTCTTATCACTTCCAAAGGTTACAAACAGATTAATGGAAGCAGGAGCAACTTTCCTATCATCCAGGCAGCCTTGTGTTTCATTTACAGTGATTATATTGGTATTACATCATAGCTAGGTAAACACAGGTCTGGTCCTTTAAGTCGTGCATCTGTTCCCAGGTTTAGATTTAGTTGCAGGAAGTGACGAACAAATCAATTAACTGTGTATTCTTCTTTCACATAAATCACATCCACTATTCCTGTTTCACTTCCGCTGTCAACCATGATCCTTCCTTCCATCGTTGACTTGCACACTTCTTCTCCCTTCTTCTTTACCTTGAACTTGTTTTTCCTCCGTCACCACACAAACACAAACACACACACACCACCACCACAACTCCTCCACAGCTGCTGGAGTGGATCCGCCGCACCATCCCATGGCTGGAGAACCGCATGCCTGAGAACACCATGCAGGCCATGCAGCAGAAGCTGGAGGACTTCAGAGATTACCGCCGACAACACAAGCCACCTAAAGTGCAGGAGAAGTGCCAGCTGGAGATCAACTTCAACACCCTGCAGACCAAGCTGAGGCTCAGCAACAGGCCCGCCTTCATGCCCTCAGAGGGCAAGATGGTATCGGTAGGTGTCGGCAACTTGTCAAACTGGCACCTGATTGAAGATAATGATAAGAAAGTGAATTTTGAGATTCAAGCCTCCATGTAAAAGACAACGCTGTGCAACTGTCATAGGCAGCAGTGGTCAGGGAGATTGTCTGTGCAAGAACATCTTCTCCAGTATGTTCGTCTGCTTCCTGCAGGACATCAACAATGCATGGGGAAACCTGGAGGGAGCAGAGAAGGGCTATGAGGAGTGGCTCCTCAATGAGATCCGCAGGCTGGAGAGACTTGATCATCTGGCGGAGAAGTTCCGCCAGAAAGCAGCCATCCACGAAGCTTGGACTGAAGGTACCGAGTGTTTGGACGGAGCCGAGAGACTCACAAAGTCACGTGTGTGTGTGTGAGAGAGGTTAACAATCAATAATCTGCTTCTGTCTTGGGTTTTGTCTGTCGCCCTCTGCAGGTAAGGAGGAGATGCTGCAGAAGAGTGACTATGAGACGGCCTCTCTGTCAGAGATCAAGGCTCTGCTGAAGAAGCACGAGGCCTTTGAGAGCGACCTCGCCGCTCATCAGGACCGTGTGGAGCAAATCGCAGCCATCGCACAGGAGTTAAAGTAAGAGATCAGAAATAGACTGAATGTATTCCTGCTTCTTTTTGTCAGGCGCTGTCAACATGCCAAGAGAAAGATGGTGTTACAAAAGGTCACTTTGAATCTGTGTTAATGTGGCAGGTACAGATTAAGCATCTCTTTGTTTCCCTGTCGGTCTGTGCTCCAGTGAGCTGGATTACTACGACTCTCCCAGTGTAAACGCCCGCTGCCAGCGGATCTGCGACCAGTGGGACGCACTCGGGGCTCTGACCCAGAAACGCAACGAGGCTCTGCAGGTGAGACCTCGAGCTAACATGTTTCTTCCTGAGAGAATAGAAAGAGAGATGACTCTTGGTAACCGTGTTCTTCATGCACTGCAGAGAACTGAGAAGCTGCTTGAAACCATCGACCAGCTCTATCTGGAGTTTGCCAAGAGAGCGGCTCCCTTCAACAACTGGATGGAGGGCGCGATGGAGGACCTGCAGGACACCTTTATAGTCCACACCATCGAGGAAATCCAGGTGAGCACAGGGGGAAGAGGAGGGGACAAAGAAAGTACTGTGTGTTTAAAGTACTACAAAGTATATTGTTATTGTTTTTCATGTTGATATGATGTGTTCGGGGTCTCAGGGATTAAGCACAGCCCACGAGCAGTTCAAAGCCACGCTGCCGGAGGCGGACAAAGAGCGCCAGGCCATCCTGGGCATCCACAACGAGATCGCCAAGATTGTGCAGACCTACCATGTGAACATGGCGGGCAGCAACCCCTACACCACCATCAACCCGCAGGAGGTCAATGCTAAATGGGACAAGGTAACGAGACTCCGTGTTCATACAGTACGGCTGCACTCTTCTGGGCTTTGGGGTTATCTTGATTGTTGTGAGAGAAATATTATCCATAAACCCTCTTTGATCAACCCCAACGTGAGCCTGGTCCTAGTTCTGGGCCGGTGTTTCTGCAGGAGTTGGTTCAACTTGCAAACATTCTAAGAACCCCGTCGCTTTTCTCGACTACTTTATTGTCATTGCACAAGACATTTACAGCACTAGATATAGGAGGAATAATAAACTGTAATACACCACCGGCCCTATTCGGAGGAAAGTTTCCTCCTCTGTCATTGAACTCAGACACCATCAACTCTTCCATCTATCTTCTGCCTGCTGCAGGTCCGGCAGCTGGTGCCTCAGCGGGACCAGGCTCTGATAGAGGAACATGCCCGGCAGCAGAACAACGAGCGTCTGCGCAGACAGTTTGCCAGCCAGGCGAATGTCATCGGGCCCTGGATCCAGACCAAGATGGAGGTCAGTCCGAGGAGAGACATTAGCTGCATAAATCTTCATGTAATAATATGAAGGATATCATTATGAGCAGAAGCTGATGATGGTAATGAGAATGAAGTTTTGAGTATCTTTCTCATGATGTGCTCTGAGTTGAAATACCTTATCCGATCCTTTAATGTGTGTCGTCTCCTCTGTGTGTGTGTGTGTGTGTGTGTGTGTGTGTGTTCAAGCTTCCATAAATTACATCTAATCTGTTCTTTACAAACCATGTTTATATATAAATATATATATGTGTGTGTGTGTGTTTGTGCGTGTGTGCGTGTGTCTCTGACAGTATTACCTGTG
>CAAKHC010019687.1:31020-43456 GCA_901007825.1 Macroramphosus scolopax | reverse complement strand
GCAGCAGAACAACGAGCGTCTGCGCAGACAGTTTGCCAGCCAGGCGAATGTCATCGGGCCCTGGATCCAGACCAAGATGGAGGTCAGTCCGAGGAGAGACATTAGCTGCATATATCTTCATGTAATAATACAAAAGATATCAGAAACTGATGATGGTAATGAGAATGAAGTTTTGAGTATCTTTCTCATGATGTGCTCTGAGTTGAAATACCTTATCCGATCCTTTAATGTGTGTCGTCTCCTCTGTGTGTGTGTGTGTGTGGTTGTTTGCGTCTGCAGGAAATCGGCCGTATCTCCATCGAGATGCACGGCACTCTGGAGGACCAGCTGACACACCTACGCCAGTACGAGAAGAGCATCGTCAACTACAAGCCAAAGATCGACCAGCTGGAGGGAGACCACCAGCTCATTCAGGAAGCTCTCATCTTCGACAACAAGCACACCAACTACACCATGGAGGTAAGAGCTGGGCCCAAGCTGCACGCCTGGATTCATTGTAATAGAGTCACATGGTGTAAAGCCTCTTGAAACCACAACAGCTGCTCAACTTTTGAAACCCGTTAAACAACCAAATAGAAATTTGATGTCAAACCACCATTGCAGCAGAGTCACTGCAGAGCCCCGAGTCTCTCTAAAATGTGTCTCTTCTTACTCTTCCTCCCTGAAACGTCCTGCGTGTTGGTTTTCTTCTTCCTCTCCAGCACATCCGCGTGGGCTGGGAGCAGCTGCTCACCACCATCGCCCGCACCATCAATGAAATCGAGAACCAGATCTTGACGCGAGACGCCAAAGGCATCACCCAGGAGCAGCTGAACGAGTTCCGGGCTTCCTTCAACCACTTCGACAGGGTCAGTACTCGTCCTGGGGCCCTGTGCAGATACACAGCAGCAGGCGGGGGGAGGGGTTGTGTGTGATATGTACTTCTTTTACTGATTGAATGTGGACCAGAAAAGGGTGGTGTTGTCAGGGGGGGGGGTCCCAATGAGCTTTAATACTTAAACTGCATCAACACAGCTTCTTATGTTCATTCATGTTAGTGTTTGTTGAAGTTTTCTGATTTTAGTTTGAATATTGCCAGTTGTTCAGACAGTTTGGGAAGTTGTGATGATGTTCTATGTGCTGTGATATGTTCCTGTACACGGAGAGGTAAAGCATATTTGGTATTGTTAAGCACCTGTGCCATTGATGATGTTAATAACCTCACGACATGAAGTCTGCCTGCCACACTGCACATTAACGCCTCCGAATGCCTTCGCCCAGCATGGCAGCACTGCTGCCACCGTGTGTTCACCTGCCAGATCCTAATGAATATGCACTGTGTTCTCTGTTTTCTATCTCACGTGCATGGCCCTTTCCCTTCACTCCCCCACCCCCTCACTTCCTTCCCCCTGTGCATGGTGCACTCCCACCCCCCCACCAACACCACCTCACCTACACTTTGCTCCTATCCTGTCCAATCACCTGCCCCCCTCGTCACTGACACGGCTGTATGTGCTGCTGCATGGCCTGTGGCCCCGACGCCCGGCCTGGCACTGGTCGTCCACACCCCAGGACCACTCGGGCACTCTGGGTGCAGAGGAGTTCAAGGCCTGCCTAATCAGCCTGGGCTTCGATATCGCCAACGATGCACAGGTACTCAATCGTAGCCCCTCCACTGCAGTGAGAAGTTTAACTGGTTTCTTTTTTTCTTTCTTTTGCACTTCTCCTCCTACTTTCCTCCTCCTTTCTTTACTGCCTCTCCCTTTGTCTAAATGTTCTATGGGATTCTCCACTCTTCCTGAATTCTACTCTTCACTCATCCTTAATCCTTCCAATGGTTTTCCTCTGCTACTCCTGCCACTTCTTCTCTGTATCTCTTCTTTCCTCCTGGTTTTGTTTGTCCACCGGTGACCTTGTAGAAGAGAACAGGAGCAATGGATGCCGAAGACTTCAAAACCTGCCTTATCTCCATTGGTTACAACCTGGTAAAGCCATGAGCTCTCATCAAGTATGCAAATTTGATTGTGTGTCTTAATGTGCATGTGCACAAACCTGTAACAGGTAATTAGAAGATTTAACGTTTATTCTACATTGAAAATCATGTATGTATATTATGTACAATGAAACATCATATATTTCAACTAAAACTATATTATGTGTCATTCAACACTACCTGTACATAATCAAACTCACATGTGCTTAAAGTCACTTGTAATATTGTTATGTGTGAACAGGTGAACAAGTTCTACCGTCAGCTTGCTGTGTTTGTTTATTGTGTTGTCGTCCTCTCTGTTGCCACCAGGGTGAGAATGAGTTCTCCCGCATCATGAGTATAGTGGATCCCAACCGTATGGGCATCGTCACCTTCCAGGCCTTCATCGACTTCATGTCCCGCGAGACGGCGGACACGGACACAGCCGACCAAGTCATGGCCTCCTTTAAAGTCCTGGCAGGGGATAAGGTACAGTGTCATGACATCACTGCAGGCTGATGATCCCAGTGAGGATTAAGCTCTGTTTGGCAAAAGATGAAAATATAATGCACTTTTAGAACTGGGTTTTTTGTAGACTTGTAATTTAGCCTGAAGGCTCTCCTGCACGCTACGAAACAGAGGAGTGAGGGGAGAGGTTATTCAGTTTGTTGCAGTCTACAACTTCACCACTAGATGGCACTAAATCGTACAGACTGATCCTTTTTACATTAAAGAAACATTTCTCCTCCTTGACAGAACTATATTTTGGAGGACGAGCTGCGCCGGGAGCTGCCTCCAGACCAGGCGGATTACTGCATCGCCCGCATGGCCCCTTACACTGGCCCTGAAGCTGTGCCTGGAGCCCTCGACTACATGTCATTCTCTACCGCTCTGTATGGAGAGAGCGACCTCTGAACACTCTCCTGACTTGGGACCACCAGCCTACCTGCTCTGACCACCGCCATGTCCTCTGACTGCCCCGTCACCACACTCCTGCCCTACTACGCTCGTTTTTTGTACGTCTCCGGCCTTATCTTCTACTCCTCCTCCTCCCCGCCGCTCCTTCACACTCTGTCTCCGTTTTATTTGCTTCCCACGCAATGCAGCAGCTCTCCAGGTTTACAAAGAGGGAGAGAGAAAAATGTTTTTATTTTCTTGTTGTCATTGTTTTTCTTCATAAAATGAATAAAGTTAACATATTTTATTATACTGAACAAAAAAAAGGTATTTTTCTTCACCTGATTGAAAATATGAGACAAAAATTGTAATAAAATAAAATTGCTATACTTTCTCTTCTTATTCTCTGTTTGCGATGCGGATCACCGATTGTTTTAATGTGCACTAACAGTGTCTGCATTGACTGACTGTGATTCTGAAAAAATGTATTGCTACATGTGTGTCCCTTGATTAATCCAATAATAGTTAATATTTGACGCTCCAAGTAAGTTTGGAGGCACGTTCTTTTTCTCTGGCTTCTGTTTATCTAAAGTCATCAAATTCCCTTTACTACATACCAACCAGGGTCAAATTAAGTTAATGGCCTCCAGGGTGAAGATGATCCGTGGACCCCCCCGGGCTGTGTGAAAGTGTTGGAGAAAACCAAAGTTCATGACTAATCATGCAACAAACATACTTGACAACCAAAGTTTAAAAAATGTGAACTCTACAAGAGCACTCTACATTATTCAATTATGCACATGTGGCTTTGAAGTCCATATCGGTTTACCCTACGATTTAGTGAAACATTCAGAACTAGAAAATGCAATTGCGTGACACAATGCTTTATATGCTTTGCCAGGTTGGTGATGAAGCCCAGGTGCTGCTTGTTTATGTCAAACGATTACAGCACGTGCACACAGTACCGAGTCAATTAGGTACAAAAAACACCCGAGTGGGTCCGTCATGTGTGTCGCGTACACCGAAGTGACTGCTGAAATGGTAAGAATACTCTGTCCTGTATTTATGAAATGATCTGCAAGACATGTGAAAAGATAACAGCACCGCTACTGTGTCAGAGATATCGCACCCGATTAAGGTTGAAGAAATTATACCAAGGAGAAATAATAAATATGACACAATAACCGCGTTAAAAAATAGTTTGAAGTTATTTTCTTTTTACGTCAGTAGGGCATCTGTCACACGACATGTGATTTTCAATTTCTGTAGACTATAACAATTTCATCCCCGGTCACATACCGGAACCTACAGAGTCCGGAACATTCCGGATAAATAATTAAGTCGGACCCATTTCCACCGCAGCAGAAAGTGGCGGTAATGCACTTATTCCGCTGGTCGCCGACTGCAGAAGAAGAAGAAACCAGGAAGTGCGTCTCAGCTGTGACCTCAGGAAAATGGACTTGTAGCCGGAGAGAAGAGTCATGTTCAGCTTAAAGGCACTGCGGAAGAACAAGACGATTAAATATGGAGTCCCTATGCTTGTATGTGGCAATTATGAAACGTTATTTTAAATATTAATATCCGAGAAAAAGCGTGTCAGCTAGCGGAGTAGCAGCTTCACCAGCTAGCTAGCTGTCAAAATGAGTTATTTGTTTATCAGTTTACTTTTTTTTAGTTTAAGTCAAAGTTAGTCAAGAATTGAACAGTAATGTTAAGTGTTCTTATTCCTGGATGTGTTTGACGCTTCATGAAAATGTTATTTATCGTTCTGTGTTGACTTGTTTGTGCTAATTGACTATTTTAACGTTCTGTCTGATACTGCAGCTTCAATCTTTTTTTATATTGATAGATTTTTGGAGAGGTTTTTAGTCCCCTTTATGGATATCATGGAGGCTACAGTTTGTGGTGCTTGTCAACTTTTAAATAATCAATCTGCTAATTTGCTAATACAGTATTAAGTGGCTTGGACCTTTCTAGAAATAGTAATCAAAGTACATTGTAGTTAAGCTAACTCATGAAATCTATCTTTCAGTTGCTCGTAGTTGGAGGTTCCTTTGGTTTGCGAGAGTTCACGCAAATCAGATATGATGCACAGAAGATCAGGAAAAAGGTGTGTATTACTTTAACTCATGGGGATGTTTAAGCTGTATATATCCAAGTGAGTTCTGTGTAATAAATATTCCTGCATCACATCAGGAACCTGGGGAAGTTGAACACTGTCAGAACACTAAGTTCTCTTGTGCAAATACTCCTCCCAGTGGCTTGAGTCGAACATTGCACCCAATAGTCGTGATTTCCTCCAGTTGTGTAAAAATATGAAGAGATGTTTCTTCTTTAGTGCTTGAATATCTCAGGTTGTTTGATTTAAACATTTATTTTTGATGTTATATGTATGCATATGTAGTCTTCTGAGTAAGTCGGTAGAAGAGCATTAGTGAGCACAAACTCTGATAATTCCTAAAATGATGCACCAAAGTCATTAAAATGACAGAGGAACCCCCTTTTTAGAATTCATCCCATTCTGATGAGCCGGCTGTGAGGGGGAAGTAACGGTTCTGTGCTATTTAACTGTGACATGCCGACGCATGTTATCTGGGTGGCAGCCAGATGGCAGGGCATCTTCTCTTATTACTGTCCATGTGAGGCAGCACTAGACTCTGGATGAGGATGTGGAAGGGGGGCATCATGCCCCTGGCACTGTGCCTGTGCAGCTGCCCCCACACCACTCACCCTCTGCTGACAGCAGTCTGAGCCACTCTCCTCTCAGAACCTGCGGAGTGAAGATTTAACTGTGCGTGCAATTTAATGCGCAGAATATTTAAAACTGTCAGATTCCACATGAATAAAAATCCCTCTTCAGTTCTTACTAGAAAATATATATATTAAGGAGGGCATACTTAAATCATTTAAACCCTTGTCTGAGGAAAGTCACAGTATGAACCAATTTGCATTCACTCTTCAATTATTTAGTTTAGCCTGCAGATATAGATGAACTTTTCCTTTTGTGTCCATGTTTCGTATCGGTTTTCCAAACCTGAGGCTCTGTGAAAACTGAAAACTTAAAATATTATGTATTTTCTCTAGTACTATGGGTTCGAATTAAGAATCAATCAGGAAATTCTGACACACCTTCCATCAGCCAGGTAACGTCAGCAGGATCGCACACGCACATAAATATAAGAATTCACAAACGGTTTTTAGTATTTATCTTCTCAGGCAACATCACGTCCACTCAAGTTTATCAGTCTGATTTCAAAACATCTTCACTCCTTTGGCAGATGATATCATTTATACATTAAAGGAGGAGGAGGGGTAGATGCTGCCTGAAGTTTCTCACAGCTTCAGTCAAAAGAAGAAAGTGCTTCTCTCCCCCAGTTTTATTTAATATTTCTTCCAACACCATAAACACTTTGATTTTGCTGCCTGCCAAGTCTGTCACCCAAAGAAGACAGGCAGAGATGTTCCTTTCAACATCTCTGCCTGTCTTTGTTTGTTTTCTTTACTTGTTTTTTGAGACTGTGCCGGTCTCTAGCTGGGAGCCCTAACGCGTGTTACATTCCTTCTTCCTCAGCTGGATCCGTCACTGGAGGCCAAAGTGAACGTCGAGAAGCAGTCGGTCATACTGGAGGAGGAGTACAAGGTAAGACATCATTAAATTGTGATTTATGTTTATACACAATTACTCATCAGTTACAGCGTCCTCTTGATGTGAGAGTCAGTTTGTGTGAATGTTTGAGGTACAAACCTGGTTCAAATAGTCCTGACAAAGGAGATGAGACCAATGGCAGCACCTTTACTTCAGTTGCTCTTACAAAGCGTCTAACAGACATTATTATCTTTGTTTGTTTTTTTTTATTCTACCTCAGTTGTTCCGTCCTACCAGAAGAAATGTCAGAATGTAAATGTTTGGCACTGTGGACACATGATATATCTGGTTCAATATATAAAGTTGTCCAACAACCAGCGATTGTTTCAGTGACCTCAGTCTGTGTGCTCACGCTGCCTTTGGAAACCCACCTCAGTTGAACTGCTCTCGCTCGCTCAACCGACCAGATGGCCAGAATTTCTCACATCTGGATGTTTCAAAGTGCATCAAGTAAAATGTCAGAGAGAATGATCCTTAATTGACTTTGAAAGCTCTTGTTAGTTCCAAGCTTATTTGCATCATGGTATTGCCACATCACTTCATCGACTTAAAAAGCCTGCATGCATGAGACTGTTGGATCTTTTCCTGAGTGGATTCAAATACTGAATTCATGGCATTGAGATTAAACCTCTGCACCTGTTGGGTTATTTCCTTTTTTTTTGTAGAAGATGAAGGAGTCGAATCTGGACGAGTGGAAGAACATTCGCGGTCCTCGTCCTTGGGAGGACTCCAGGGAATATCAGGACCAGCAGCGCACCGCGATGAACAAAACTACTGATGCCGAGAGACAATAAGCAGAGCGGACTGCACTGCTCGGTGAAGACGCCGCTGCTGAGACCCAAATATACCCCTGATGCGCCGGGGCTACTGTTTGGTCTCGCCTTGTGCAGTCCTCGGGTTGTGACACATTCAGGACTTAAAGTGGTTAGAAGTACGCCACAGGACCTCCAAAACCTCCAAATAAGTTTAAGGTTGGCATGAAATCAAAATGTTTGAGGCTTCAAGGTTCCACCTCACCATGTGTACGCTTAATATTGGAGCAGAATTGGCTTCCAAACTATTTGTGATGTCACAAATACTGCTCGCAAGCCCCGCCTCTTAAAAAACAGATTATCAGTGCGTGCAGAGAAACCTGCACGTACGTCATCCTTCACAGTGACGCTCAAACATTCAAGAGTTTGTTTGGAAATCTGACCAGTAGGAGGAGTTACATTAGTACATCAGGAAACGTATCAGTGCCTGATTCCCTCTGAATAAACGATGTGCTGCTCGTCCAGATTGTTGCTTTAAGGTTGTTTGTAGATGTGGTGAGTCTTTGTTTACAACAGCAAAGTATCGATTTACCCGTTGAAAGTATAAAGGAATAAATAAAACAACAGTCCAGGTTGTCCTGAGGCTTTATATGTCTCGGCAGTAATCTGTTGCACTGACGGTTATTACCTCCACAATGTGGCGGATTCATGACATTTACATCTGAAATCGTATTAACTTTGGCATTTTTGGTCCAATAACCCAAAATGATTTCTGCTGTTTGCTACGATGTATAAAGATTTGGACGTATAAATAATGTTCTAAGTGTGACAGATAATGTAGCTCGCCTCATTGTGCCTGTGATGGCTGTAATAATCTTCAGGTACAGACGCCTGTTTGGAAAACTCCTGGGATACATTTTCAGTAATCATGTTTTAATGTTCACTGAAAGTTCTCAGGCTCGGATATTTATGGGACCCGGGATTAGTTTCCTCACGCACACACAGGTTGTGTGAAAAATCTGAATCGCTTTAAGTGTCAGGCGCGGTTGGCATGAAGTCACAATCCTCTCTAATCCACCGAATACATCTGAATGTCAAAATGTAGCAATCAAGTAATTTGTCACAGGATTAGTAGATGAAATCGAGGCTCCCTGATTGGGCTGATGTTAATAAAGAAATCCCTCTGTGACAGGAAGCCTCTAAATATAGAGCACATCCATAATCTGAGAGGTGATTCACACTGATTGTGGATGCTCCGCAGGCCGGCCGGGGCTGATGGGATTAGATATATACTGTCTGAAAGGAAGCAGGACGGTGGAGAGCAGACGAGGGGGGGGTCTCAGGACGGACTGACCCAACAGTGTTTAAACTCCCTGCTGAGCCGATGTTCTTTAACATCACCCCGGCTTTGTCTATGCAGCCAGCTGCAGATGACCCATGTGGAGACGACTCGTGCAGTCCTGGTATGGAGACAGAGCAGATCCTGGTCGTAGCATCAGAAGCCAAACGGGTCCGTCTGAGGGGCCCGGCTGTCGGTGCCGCCCCTTCATGTGCTGTTAAATCTTTCATTCCAAAATGCGAGAAAATGCTTTTTAAATATTCATTGCAAACCAGTGAGAAAAGAGGAAATCAAATTCAATATTTACGGAGTCCTTTAGAAGTCTGAGGAACAATGGTGTTGCTGCTTCCTGTGATTACTGACGCAGGGTCCTTCAGGCCTCCCGCCGCCGGGCCGCTGGTTGGGTTCCAGAGCATCAGTGGATCTGCTGCCAGGCCATCACAGCTCTGATGGGGAACTCAACTGGCCGTCGCTCATCTTGGCGTTTGCTGAATGAAAAATGGATCTGGTTGATGAATAATTGCCAGTTGTTTTCTCCCACAAGACATTTAGAGATCATTAAGTTCTATGAACAAATCACACATCTACATCATCTGTGTGCTGAGTCAACATGAACAACTGGGATCATGTGTGTAATGATCGGGAAGTTACAGAGGAACCTCCAGCTGTCAGAGAGGAACGTGAGACAGAGACACTGAAATACTTTCCTAATACGAGCTGTAGCTCTGACAAGAAAAACAAATAATTCATATCCGTGAATTCAACAGTTTCCTGTCTTCCAATATTTAAAACTTTAAGCAATAACGGTTCCGATCTTTGAGGATGAAGCCCGAGTTGAGAGGCCGACTCAGCTGATGCAGCAGCAGCTGGACCCTCCCAGTTGATCCAGATGTGCCGGTCCTGTCATGTCTGACACCTGACTGACACCCAAGTCTCTTCAGACTCAGGTTATTGTTTACACACAGTGTTTCATCATGTGTTCACCAGCAGAAACTGAAAGATCGATCAATGACGATTATCTTTCAGGAAGAGGTGTCAGTGAGACAACCGACCCCCCCCCCCCCCCCCCCCCCCCCCCACACACACACACACACACACACACTGGCTCACTGAACTGAACGACACAAAACACTGATTCTAGGAGGAGGAGGAGGGAAGTGTGTGGGGGAAATGGTCCTTGTGCTTATTTTATTTAGACGCTCTCTCTCTCTCTGACTCGTCCACTCTCTCTTCATTTCTTTCTATAAATAGACCGACGTTTGGCAGCTGAGGGGTAGTCCACGCAGAACAAATGCACCCCCTGGCTGTTTCACTTCATTCCCCACATAATGAGCCAGGCGGAACGCACACAGATCGCCGCCGTCACGTCCACTCTCCCCGGGACCCGTGCAGGCAGGGGCCACACGTTGCCATGGCGACGTGGCTGTTGGGCAGAGGAGCCTCGGCAGCGTCGGCACGCAAGCCGGAGACCCTCTGCTCGCCTCAGACGAGCTGACTTCACCAGTCTCTGCTCTCATCTTGTCCTCCTTCATCTCACCGTCCCCTGATTTCGATTCCCTTCTTTTCCTCCCATCATCCCATCTTTCATTCAGGCTGGGGAAAGAGAAGATGAGTCCAGTGTCCTCTTCATCTTCTGCACACTGATGAAATGGAGTCAGTGTGGGTCTCCCTCACTCACCCATCTTCCTCTGCAAATATATTCCAGACCAGTGAACCACCGAATGCTCGGCTCCGATAGCTGCAGCTGCAGAAGAGCCACTCTGCATAAACAAGCTTCAGTACTGTATATGTGAGCAAATAATGGATATAATATACGCTGAAAGTAGGCGCAGTGTGACAGCTGCACACTGAGCTCCATCCATCCATATTACACTGGATATTCAGCTTGTTGTTTGATGTATCAGTGCAGGTTGGTCCAGGTTCTGCAGTGATATGAAGAAGAACCAGTTCTTCTAAGAACAGCGTCCATCCAGAGAACCAATGAGTTGTTCTCACCTCCTTTTCATGAAGGACCAGTTGACCCAAATTACAAAACATATTAATCCTGTACTATATCACCTCATGTGCTTCGTTTTAATGAAATCTGTCTCCGATACAACAGAGCTGGAAACGGGGAGGAGACGTTTCAAACACGCCGTGACGGTCTTGATGATTTCCTCCATTTGAAACCCGTCCAAGGTGTTTGATGAGCCGGCTGTGTGAGGATTCTTTTAATCAGCGGTACAAAGGAGCCACTGTTCTGGAAAATATCTGTTGCTTTCATAGAAAAGTTCAAAGTACATAAAACATGAAGAGAGAAGTCAGCTTCATTATCAAGCACATTATGTAAGAAGCAGGAGGTCTGTGTCCTGCTGGTGATCAGGTTACAGCAGTTTGACTACGTTTTACATTTTACATGACAACAATATGTGATCAACAATCTCTGGCTGGACTCTTTGTCCTATCAGGGGCTTATTGGCATCATAACTTGGTATTTATATGCAACAGCCGTAGTTATTGGAATAACTACAAATATTGCCAGTACATGAACCCATCGCAGCATGTTGCAGACGTCTCGCTGCTCCAACACACCTGAGCCCGATGAATGTGTCATCAGGCTTCTGCAGAGTTTGGTTGCAACCTGTTCAGTCCTTTTCCCTCAGGTGAGTTGGAGTTTCTAGAACATGCAGGGGAAGCGGGGTCAACGTCACCGAGGTAACGAGACACATCCAGGAGACTCCTTCGTCTCCATGTTGAGGCTGATGTTGTGAGGAGGTGCCTGTGAGGGATTAAGGACAGATGTTTGGTCCGAGGACGCTGGCTTCCATCCATGCGAAGGGGAGGCGAGTCCTCACAATAACCGTGTAAACACGTTGTCCCCACAAGGAGCAGAATACCTGCGACACACACACACACACACACACACACCAATGACAGAAAGGCCCTCCAGACTCGAAGTCCTTAGATCCTGATGTGAGGTGACGCTTTTCATTTCTCATTTCACAACTTCACTATTCATTACTGACCGTTGTAAGTGGACGTCGCCCAGGGGTGATGTCAGTGTTAAGTCCCCCGATGACCCCCCCTTTCTCTCAGCAGTGTCACTGCCTGACTGTTTTTTCTCCACTGACTGAAGTTGTTGCAACTCCAGCCAACACATTATCAGCATGTGCAGAGCGCAGCACAGACCGAGAGAGAGAGAGAGGAAATACAAAGTGCAAGGGCAGCACTATTCTCTGGTGCTGCACTGTATCGTTCCCTGCTCCAGATTCTCTGCAGCGGCTGCCAGACGTTTTAATCAAACTGATCCAGCCGCTGTCAAGTGTACAGTAGCAGAAACAGGAAGGAGGGAAACTATCCAAGGCGTGGATGGACGACGGGGCCGTAGTTCCAGAGGATCGATGCAAGCGGTCTGTTTGAGGGCCGGAGCCATCGGCCCTGCAAGTGCTGCTCCTCTCAGCGGGTCGCAGGCCTGGTGTGTTGATTACAAGTATAATCCGTTCATCATCGCTGCTCGCATGGAGGACTTTGATGAGAGAGGCAAGAGCAGGCATTGAATTCCAATCCCGGGATGCAGGTTGGCTGCAGGTGCACGCTGGTTAGAAAAGCCTGCAAACAAATCTATCCAGGATATTTTTTTTGCCTCCACCCTTTTCCCCCCGGTGATAAGAAAACTTCATTAAAACATCCAATCATACTTTCCATACTAATCACAGCTTTACATGGAGAGCAGTGGAGGATGGTGGCTGGGGGGTGGGGGTGGGGGGGGGTGGGGAGGCCTGCCGAGACTGGCTGTTCATATCCCACTGTCACTTTGCGAAGTGATTGTTTTTTAATTTCATATTTGAATTTAACAAGCATGGAAATCTGAA
>CAAKHC010019687.1:19249-31000 GCA_901007825.1 Macroramphosus scolopax | reverse complement strand
GTGGAGGGGGGGGGGGGGGGGGGGGGGGGGGGGGGGGGGGGGGGGGGGGGGGGGGGGGGGGGGAGGCCTGCCGAGACTGGCTGTTCATATCCCACTGTCACTTTGCGAAGTGATTGTTTTTTAATTTCATATTTGAATTTAACAAGCATGGAAATCTGAACGGGCTCATAAGATTCTGTGCCAGAGAGCCGGAATATGCAATTAAAATCGGATCCAAATGATTTTTTTCCTGCTTTGCATGCAGGACCCAGAACGAGACGGACACGCTGGCATGCTGCAGCAGCATCACTGCTCCAAGTCCCTCTGCTGGTTCCTGGCTGGACTCATGATAATTCATTATTGATTAATCACCAATTAATTTCAAATTTAAAATACTTGTGTGTTTATTTTGACGTCGTCTGACGGGTGTGAGACTTTAGTTTTTTGTCACAGCGCTTCAGGTCTTTATTGTTCTGTAATTAGAAGTGGTGGCAGTGTCAACATCCCCTTGCTCGGCTCGTGTCTCTGGGGCTTTGTCTGTCTTGTCAGCAGCAGTTATCGGTGATGGTGCTGCATCAAGGACTGTGTGCCCAGTGAAGCTCATTATCTGGATACTAATTCATCTAACTGGGATGGGAGATCATTTGTTTCTGCTGTACAACTACATGAGGGCACACGAAGACATCCAGGTGATGACAGCTTAGAGGGATGTGCCACAACGTTTGGAACAGAGTTCACCTGGTCATCAACTAAGCTATTCTTTATTACAGAAATAAGACGTTTGGATTCTGTCCAGCGTGTACAGAATGTAGAACTTATAATCCCCCAAAGGTTGTGGCATTTCTTGAAAAACATTTTTTGTAATGCTGGTTATACGATTTCACACTCGACCAAAGTTTCAACTCATTACCAACTATAACATTCTACTACTGAAGTCCAAAATACATGTTTGATCTCCTGAAACCAAAACTGGCACACAGACTGACCCGTCTTTAACCACGATGCCGCCCAACGTTTGGAACAAATTGTCAGTTGTTCTGAGAGCAAAAACAGTGTTGATCACTTTTTGAATTTAAACTTGAGTCACCTTAAATTGTATCCTTTTATTTTCTGATTATTATTTATTAATATTATCATGATGATCACGGTGCATGAGTGGGTGCTTTGGAAAAGGTCTATCAACGTATTCTGAGCCCGGCCTGTAGGGGGCGCCACAAAGGCCACCAATATGTACCTGAACACCTGAAAAAAGGAGGTCTGACTGCAGTGTCAGAATTCTGACTTTTCTCTGAATTCTCACTTTAAATTCAGAATTCTGAGAATAAAGTCTGAATTTAAAAAAAAGTCAGAACTCAATGTATTTTTTTTTTTAGCCCTAATCACCTTCCGTACATTTCAAAATGCAGATTTGAATGGTAAAATAGCAAGTGTCACCTTTCCAACCATGCCCCCCCCCTCCCTCCCTCCCTCCCTCCCGTGTTGAACAGTTGTCATGGAGGAGGGCCGGATGATGTTCATGCTTTGTGCTGCAGGTTTCTTCTCTCTCAGCTGATGGTGACGTAGCCGCGCGCCTCACCGTGCTTGTGACTTTTAGAAGAAAAAAAAAAAGGGGGCGTTGGGCTGTAGGACTCAACCATCTCACACCTCCACCGCCTGGGAATCGGCCAAGTATTAATGAAGATTAACAGAGGATGGCAATTCCTAGATGAAGCCGATCCGCAGCATCACCGAAGCTCCGCACGCAGTCAGACCGATCGCCATTCGCATCGTGCGCAAAGTCCGTCAGACAACTTGGAGATGCACAGCTGAGCGCGTTTCTAATGCAAACCACTGCTTCGTACTCATTTTTGTGACATATCTGTTGAGAAGAGGAGCTACACAGCAGTGATCACCTCCAGGACCGAGCGACATCACAGATTTCCTGCGGAGAGAGGAGGAGGAGGAGAGCGCTGATTCACGGCTTGCAGGAGGAGGGAGAGCCGGGACTCAGGAGATCCATCACCACAGGGCTCAACCTTAAAATCCGGACCCCCGCCTCCCCCCTCCTCCTCCCTCGTCATTGACAGCTCTGCGACCCGGTCAATCCGTCAGACAGGGAGGATCTGGGGAGGAGGGCGCCGAGGCAGGAGAGGACGACAGGCGATCACCTCTGGCCGGTTTGATCCAATCGCCAATACCGAGCCCGCGGGGGACCTGCCTCCCCGAACACAGGCACGTCACAGCGGCTTCACCCGGAGAGCTCAGGCGGAGGGAGCACGTTTGTCTCCGTAGATCCACACGGCGAGATTACATCGAGACTGTTGTCAGGCTGATCTGGAAACACCGACACAGGAGGGCGGACAGGAGCTGCTCCACATTCTCAGCAGAAACTCCCCGGAATACAAATCCAGGTAGGTTAGAATGAACCGTGATGATGATGTTAAATCATCTGTGTTGATCAGTTATTGATGAACCAGTGATGTACAGCAGGGATGGGACGGATCATAGGAGGCACGTATTGGAATTGATCCAGATCCAGTTGATATTTCAGTTGTATGTGGAGGCTTCAACCTGCCTGTCTGCTCCTCCACACATGATCCGCTGCACGGGGCTGAAATGGACTCGTGATCCTTCTAATGGCCTATTGCTATTAAACAATTGGCATCTGTCAACTCCAGTAAAGGATGAAGCCTGCAGGTCCACACATGTGCAGCCTGTATCATCGAGGCTCCTCTGGCTGATGTTTGTTAGGTGATGTTGCGGGCAGAGAGGTGCACATACAGGCACCCTATAAGTTGTAGTGTGGGGCCCCTGGGTGCTCCAGCAGGGATTCCCCCCTCAGGTAGAAGTGACATTATGGAGGGTGAAAGGGCCTTAAGATGATTAATCAGCAACAGCTGAGGCTCCGTGTGTCTGCTGAGTCCATGTTAGCGCCGATCTCAAGTTTCCCCATTTGAACAAGACCCTCTTCCCAAAATAGGGAAAAAGAGCAGCTGGCCTCACCCAGTGAGTGTCTCACCCACCAGTGAGTGTCTCACCCACCAGTGAGTGTCTCACCCACCGGCGAGTGTCTCACCCACCGGTGGGTGTCTCACCCCTTAATGCTGCCGGGTGTCTCACTCCTTGGTGTCTCACCCCTTAATGCTGCCGGGTGTCTCACCCCTTAATGCTGCCGGGTGTCTCACCCCTCATGCCACCTGCATCAGTCAGGACATCTGAGGCTGGTGGGAAGACTTAAAGATCAACCAGTAGTGTTGGTATTCTCTCATTAACATCTCACCAGTGTCGGGTATCGACAGTGAAACTGCTTTCTAACTCTCCTCATCACATCTGACAGTTATTAGTTGTTTCCTCTGTGAAATGAAACTCTAAAAACTATAACTCATGTATTAGTGTAGTAATGCCCACTGAGTAATCATGTAATAATCTTGTTCCTCTGTCAGCGTAGCTCCGTCCCATGTTTGAGATGAGTCTGAGTCCTGTTCGCCAACAGAGGTGATGATGTAATGAGCACCGACAGCCTCTGACTGCTGATCATCTGCACACAAACACAACGTTCAGCAGCATCAAAAGAATCAAACATCTCTCTGCATTACAAATATTTAGTGCTGTGATGGTTTTGTTCAGTCGAACCATCTGAGCTGGAAACATGTTTAAATGTTTGCTTGAATGGAGTCTGAGTGAGGAACCCGCAGCTGTTTGTGGTTGACGAGGTCGATGTGGCTTCAACTGGAGGACCGAATGTCACAGATGAACTTCACCCTGAATTTAGATACGTTACAGTTGCAGTGCGTCTCCGAGGTTTCTGGAAGGTTCTTGCACGCAGACTAGATTTGAATATTTATGTTCAGCGGCTGAACAGTGGTGATGAGCAGTGACAGTTCACAGCAGGGAATACGATCCTTTAACCAGTAATTAGCATGCAAATGGTTTGTGTCTTCCTCGGAGGTCAAGGATGAACTCCTGAAGTCTCATTCCTGTCGGGGAGGAGAACACAGATACATTCTATCTTTGTGGAGCCAGATATTCCCCTCAGGAGTTGGAGACCAAACAGACTTAAAATAAGATTTATTGTTGGATTTAGATTCACCGGGAGGCCGGAAACAAGACTTGAAATGAATGTGAACGTTGCTCCAGATGTGCTGAGCGTGTAAACACATGACGACCTTTAATCCCCAGAATACACCTGGAGGGGATGAAGGTCAGTGTTGTCCTCCGATGCATCGTGTTTCAACCGGCCTAAAAATAAAGAGATCAACATCGATGCCAGTGATGATGTAATGTTAGGAACAGATCAAACAGGGCACGTGATGACTCAGGAACATCACCAGGAGACGATATCAGTCCTCAGCCTGGAACCACCACAGCAGACGCCGACTCGCATGCCTCGTTCAGAGGACCTGCGGGGGCCCAGCGGGGGTACGGGGCAGCTCACTGATGGAGTCTGGAGCAAGATCATTGGGGCCTTGTAGACGAGGAAGAGGATCGATACGAGGTGTTAGTTGGTAATCTTCCAGAGCTTTGAGCCGACTGTAACCAGGTAACAGAGTCCTGCCTTCAGCCGGAGTGTTGGAGTGTGAGGACACCAGCAGGTTGGAACACTGAGGAGATGCTGTGTTTGTCTGTTCCTGCTTAGCTCGGCTCGTCTTCCCCCAACTAACCTCCTCGTAATAAAAGACAGGGAGAAGCGAGCAGATCAGCAGCTCTGATTCTAAAACAGGAATCAGAGCTGGTCCTCGGCCTCCCGCGCCTTCAATAACTTATTTATCCCGGTCAGCGTTCTGTTCTCCAGTACGTCTTGATTCAGGGTTGGAGTATTAATCTGAGTGGTGCACGCCTCCTCCGTCCTGCTGGTTGCCGTTCAGACTGATACCAATCCAAACAAGTGCAAAATCAACATTTCCCTCATTAGGCTCCAGCTTAATTTTCCCCCTGTTGTTTTCATTAGTGCCGTCGGTCCTCGCGGGGACGGCGGCGCCGCCTCGTCCATATAAATGTTTCTGTTGATCTGAACTGAAGCTGGAGATCAGGCTGCTCTGCTATCGACATCACCATCATTTAAAGCTCCATTTTAAAGTCGCATCACCCTGAAAGGCACCAAAATGTTACCGAGGCCGGATTACTGGAGAGACACAGTAACGATACTTCTCAGGTTAGCAGGCGAGACGGTGACAGGAGCTCCGCCAGCAGCCGTGTGCTGACGCCGCTCAGGCTGCACTGACAATATTTGGCTTTTAAATTGGTTGCGATGCCTCAAATCTGCCACCTCCTGTTTGACTATCCACACCTGTGTCGGCTATCCCGAAGAACCACCTGGAGACGGAAGTAGTTGAAGTGATTTTAACGAGCTGCTGCAGAGCGTTAAGAGTTACATGTAATAAGAAATCTGCATGACACAGCACAACATGCGCCGCTTAATGGATGCTTTTATTCAAAGTGCATTAAAGTGCCGTGTGCAGATTTAACGCCGGCGGGCTCGGAGGTGAGCGAGTCGCCAACCAGGAATCAAAACACAAGAAGGCACTTTGAAGTGGAAAAAAAAGGAAAAGAGTCCACCTACATTTAGCTGAAGGAAAGTGGTGTGACTGTGATGAAATCTGCCTTTACGAGGCGATTTCACCGTCTGTGTCTCCTGGAAGAGATTTAATTTGGGCTAAACTGTCAGTGAGCATCAGGACAGGTGGGACATACACAACACAGGTCTCAGAAGAAGGGGGGGGGGAGGGGGGACGGGGGGGGACACCCACGCAGGCAGGAGAACATCAGTCAGGTTATTCGGATTAGCAGGGAACTCAGAGGGGGGCGATATATAAACTATGAGGCTCCTCCCCTGCGTCCTGGCTCCGCCTCCTCCCCCCTGGTGTATCTTCATGTGTCAGTACGAGCTGCCACCAGACTGCTCACATCTTTAAAGTCTTACGATGCCCACTGATGCCCGCATGCAGATGACATCGATCCTCTGACGGATCCATGTCTCGTGGCTCAGGTCTCCTCGTCGGACCGGCTCTCCGCGCTCTCGCAGCCTGCAGCCTCTGCTGTTAGCATTAAGACTTGTCAGGTCCGATCTCATAAAACCAGAGGAGGTCGGTAAGATGCTTCGATGTAACGCTGCTCTCTCGTGCAGCCGTGTGCCTTCAGAGCTCCGGTGTGATGATTCCAGACAGGACATCTGTACTCTTTGTTTCAGTTGATGGTCTCCTGCCTTCCTCTTCCTCTTCCTCTTCCTCTTCCTCTTCCGCTGCTCTGTTTTATTTTTTATTTTTTTGCCAATGCGACATTTTGGACGGTGCTTAGTTTGGCACCATTGCGGTCGTGCTGAGCGGGCGGTTTGGTCGGGAGCTGAGCTGCACCCCTGAGACTTCACACAATCACGCTCAGATCCACATAATTGGGCTCACGTACGTCCACACTGAGAATAAACCTCCTGATTGGAGTCCACAGGCTGTGTTTTTATTAAACTGATGTCTACTTTGTTCCCGGTGTGGTTCTGTGAGTCTGAGAACGGGGGGACGTCACCCCGACCGCCTCCTGCAGATAAACGTCTCACGACTCAAAACAACAGTCGGATCATTTGACTTCTTCCACTCATGAGATTGAATGTTTCTCCATCTGAAACGTCTCACACATTCTAAACCCTTTTAGTTGGTGGTGACATTCATCTCAGTAATTCATCTTTAATTATAATGTGACTACATGAACACTCGGTTTGAGGACGTGGTGCATTAACGAAGTACAGCAAAGATGCATTAAAGTTTAATCCAATAGGAAGATGCAAAGCAATGAGGCATTCGTATTACCACTGTTGCAACTCTTCTGCACCAAGGCGGCTTCAGGGCCAGTTGGAAGACATACTGGGGGTCATGGGATGGGGCGGCGCTACCGTCACCATCCAAAACCAGGAAGAGTCAGAAGATCGGCATCATAAAAACCCTGATCAATTCAACCAAACATTAATACATGTGGTTTCTTTCTGTCCAGGTGGCGGTTGGTGTCCTAGCACAGCGTAGTGCTGGATCCCAGAGGGACTGTCAGCGTGGTAAGGACCCTTGAGACGAAGGAGGGTGCATGGAGGGTTCAAAGCCTGTAAATCCAGGGTCCTCAGCCTGCCTCTGGCTTGGGCTGCTGTCCGTGGCCGTGACCTTCCTCTGTGCAGAAGCCCGGACCACTCCGAGCCCTCTGCTGAGCTCCAGCAATGTGACGTGTGCCGGGAACTCCAAGTGTCACGCGGGCATCATCCTGCCCATCTGGTACCCGGAGGACCCGTCCATGGGGGACAAGATCGCACGGGTCATCGTGTATTTCGTGGCCATGATCTACATGTTTCTGGGCGTGTCCATCATTGCAGACCGCTTCATGGCGGCCATTGAGGTCATCACCTCCCAGGAGAAGGAAATTGTCATCAAAAGGCCCAACGGGGAGACGACCACCACCACAATCCGAGTGTGGAATGAAACCGTGTCCAACCTCACCCTCATGGCCTTGGGCTCCTCGGCCCCGGAGATCATGCTCTCTGTGATCGAGGTCTGTGGACACGGGTTCAAATCCGGCGAGCTCGGTCCTTCGACAATCGTCGGCAGTGCAGCCTTCAACATGTTCGTCATCATTGGCCTCTGTGTGTCGGTCATTCCCCAAGGAGAGGTACGCAAGGTCAAACACCTCCGGGTGTTCTTCGTCACTGCCGGCTGGAGTATCTTCGCTTACATCTGGCTCTACATGATCCTGGCTGTGTTCTCTCCCAACGAAGTCCAGGTGTGGGAGGGTCTGCTCACACTGGCCTTCTTCCCCATATGCGTGTTCCTCGCCTGGGTGGCAGACAGACGACTGCTCTTCTACAAGTTCATGCATAAGAGGTATCGCACCGACAAACACCGGGGTGTCATCATCGAGACGGAGACCGAGCGCTCCAAGGGGATCGAGATGGACGGCAAGATGGTCAACTCTCACTTCATGGACGGAAGCGTGGCCAGCAATCTGATCGGTTTGATCGAGAGCAAAGAGGTCGATGAGTCCCGGCGTGATATGATCCGGATCCTGAAGGACCTGAAGCAGAAGCACCCGGAGAAAGAGTTGGACCAGCTGGTTGAGATGGCCAACTACTACGCCCTCTCGCACCAGCAGAAGAGCCGTGCCTTCTACCGTATCCAAGCGACACGCATGATGACGGGCGCAGGAAACATCCTGAAGAAACATGTCGCAGAGCAGGCGAAGAAGAGCACCAGCGTGCAGGAGGTTCACGTGGAGGAGCCGGAAGAATACGTGTCTCGGATCGCTTTCGAGCCTGCGGTCTACCAGTGCCTGGAGAACTGTGGCGCCGCCATTCTGTCCATCACCCGAAAGGGCGGCGACATCAACAAGACGGTCTACGTGGATTATAAGACGGAGGACGGCTCAGCCAACGCCGGGGCCGACTACGAGTTCACGGAGGGTTCGGTGGTGTTCAAACCGGGAGAGATGATGAAGGAAATAAGCATCGGAATCATAGACGACGA
Source organism: Macroramphosus scolopax (assembly GCA_901007825.1). Taxonomy (NCBI): domain Eukaryota; kingdom Metazoa; phylum Chordata; class Actinopteri; order Syngnathiformes; family Centriscidae; genus Macroramphosus; species Macroramphosus scolopax. Next base: position 22,553 of record CAAKHC010019687.1, on the reverse strand, counting down.
CATCTTTGAAGAGGACGAGCACTTTTTCGTGCGCCTCAACAACCTGCGGGTCCTGGAGACTGAAGACGAGGTGCTGTCCCCCAACAGTCTCCCCTATCCAAAGGCTTTGCTGGGCTTCCCCTCCGTGGCCACGGTGACCATCCTGGACGACGACCACTCGGGCATCTTCACCTTCGAGAGCGGCTCGGTGCACGTCAGCGAGAGCATCTGTGTTATGGAGGTGAAGGTGCTGAGGACCTCTGGGGCGAGGGGGACGATCATTGTGCCTTATCGCACTGTGGAAGGACTTGCCAAAGGAGGAGGGGAAGATTTTGAAGATACTTACGGAGAGCTGGAGTTCAAGAACGACGAGACCTGGTAAGACAGCGACTCTGTTTCCCCTCTCGGTTGTGCTTCTTTTGTCTGTGAGCTTTGTGTTGTTGTTTAATCTGAAACTCGTGGGTATTGAAAATGAAACACTGTTTTGTTTCCTTCTGCTTGTTTATGCATCTCATTTCTCTCTGATACAAAACAGTCTTTACCTCTTGACATCATTTAATTTAGCAGCTACTTTAGCGAACCTGTTCCGGTGCCGTCTGCGGTCGTCACTCGGTGAATGTTAAACTCGTCCTGCCTCTCCGCGGTCCGACAGCATGCCGTCTCATCTGAGCGTGCACTTTATATCCTCTTGTTTTCCTGTCAAGAGATTTTACTCTCATCAGAGCGCTTTCGGTAGCAATCCTGTGTGTGTTGCATGCGGCGGGGATTCAACTTGAGGATTCGTCACACCGCTGTGGAAACGGGGAAGTCCTTAAGTAACCCCCCCTTTGCTTCTCTAATCCCTGCTGCTTCTGTCTGCTTCAGAAACAAAGCAACAGGGGACAGAGACTTACAGCAGCGGAGGTCAAAGGCTTAGCTTCTCGTTATAACGGCTCCGCTGCAGCCGCTCGTACGGCGGCAGGTAGATTATGTCATAAGATTCCTGCAGGTTTGATGGTCAGTCTCAATGAGTAATATGTAAATTACATAGGTGGTGTCGCCTTGTCTGCTCGACCATCTGTTCCTAACACTCCACTACAACAACACACACAACTGAGTGGGTATATTTGGAAGTGCTGCTATAACTGAGCCGCGCGGTGGCTAACGCAGCAGCAGGGCCATGTGTTGTATGATAGTACAAACCTTTGGTCTCATGCATGTAAAGCGATGTTGGGGGGTATCGGCATGTGTGCGGAACAGCTTCTCTTGAGAAGTATTGATTTGTTTCTTGCACAGTTTGCCTCCGCTTGCATCTCTCACATTGGTCCGCAGGCACTGAATCAAAGTGACATGCATCCGTGACATCCACTTCACTGACCAATCAGGACGCTGTCAGTGCGCCGCGGCTGGTCGGAGCCCCGGGCGTCGGTTCCTGCAGGCCGAGGCAGCCGAGGAGACCTGCAGCCCGGGGAAGGAGTGCTGGGGGGGTCGGCGTGCTCTGGAGGCTCTATGCTTGATCTATGTGAGGAAAGCATTGTGGGCTCAGCCTGACGGCTGCAGGGCAGCGATGAGGAGACGATGTGAGACGGCTGGGTGATGTCGGCCCTGTGAGGGCGACCTGGTCCATCGATCGGTCCTCTAATGCTGCATTGTGCTGCAAGTTAGATGTTCTCACAGTGCAGCACAGCTCCGATATGAGACCTATGAACTGATCATGGTGGTGATACAGGACAACGTTCTGACTGCATGCTGGGATCATTATCACTCTTCAGTATTTCAATAGAATCAGTGGAACATTTTGTTGATCAGCTTTTATTACAGAAGTTTCAGCTTCTTGTTTTTCACCATTCTGGCTTATTAAAGATCAAATAATTTATATATTCTTTCATTATGATAATTCGAAATGATTGGAAGAACGTCGGCCTTTTGCATGACGGACAAAGATTTAGGATTTAATTAAAACCTTCATGGAGATGAACCGATACCTTGAAGACTGAAGTTAAGGGTCAAAGGTCACAATATCTGACCCTTCCATCCTCCCTGCAGGAACGTGGATCAGATTGCGGCTGTAAATATCAACCTGACATTTCCCAAACGTTAGTGACGCCGTGAATTAAAGGCTGAATGCTTAGAAAAAAAAAGAAAGTGCCTGAATCACAACCTTTGAAATAAATGTCAAAGGAACTAAAACTAACAGCTCATGATTCAATATATCCTGTTCCTCATATTATTCTAAGGGTTGTCATATTATTAGGAACGCCTCTCATAGTAGGAACATTATAAACCTCCTGAACAGATGATTTCCTGCTGCATTCCTCTTTATCTCGGTGTACCTAATAAATTGGCCAGTCGGAGGTGATTAATGTTCTGAGTGATGATAAACGTAAAGACGTAAAGAACATTATGTATTTAAGCAGTTAGAAACAATGGACATGTTTCATATGCACGAACACACTCGAGTGTTCATTTTCAGAGACTTTTTTCTTCTTGTTCAAACGGCCGCGCCGACGTTTCCAGACCTCCCGACAAATCTACAGAAATTTCCCTAATCACCACCCGGATGGTGATGAATCTGATTCCGTGTGCATCCATAAAAACAGAAAGGACAAAGAGGAGCAGTGGAAGTGACGGCTCCATCCAGAGAGCGTGCCAGGAGATTCATGAGGACATTTCCATACTCACGACACAAAGGGGGACGAATGTGTAGAATATTCACGAAGGCCGTAACAGTAATTACGCTGATGTTTCTTCTGCTGGTCCAAAGCTCTCCTCGGGGTCGCGTTCACGCTCACGACAGGAGGAAAGTTATGAATTTATTTGCCTCTGTTGCCGTCACATTAGCATCCCACCGCCGGCAGTGTGGATGGAGATGTCGTGTTTATTTCCGTCCGTACGTGAAGGTGGAATCAACAGAATTAACATCGTTTGTTAAAGACGTCCGGCGGTTTGAGGACTTCCAGGACCGTTGGATCGATTCCCCTCCAGCTCTCAGGCTCCTCCTTCCTCTTGTGTTCAGAAACATTGAATCTGGAGATCTGGAAGGAACCTTCTGATTCACAGCCAGACAAGAATTCCTAACAAGAAGTCAACTGATTGATTTCCTCCTTTGTTTTATAAGATAGAAGCTCCTCCGCTGGTCCGTCTCCAGACCTCCTCCGCTGGTCCGTCTCCAGACCTCCTCCGCTGGTCCGTCTCCAGACCTCCTCCGCTGGTCCGTCTCCAGACCTCCTCCGCTGGTCCGTCTCCAGACCTCCTCCCTGTCAACTATCATGATGGCAGTAGATGTTTCCCCACGTCTCTGACGGACGCTGTTGGCTCGCAGTCTCCCACTTTGTTAAGGATTTCT
>CAAKHC010019686.1:0-10804 GCA_901007825.1 Macroramphosus scolopax | reverse complement strand
GGTGTTCGATGTGTTCAGGGTCAGTCGTCGTGTTCGATGTGTTCAGGGTCAGTCGTCGTGTTCGATGTGTTCAGGTGCAGTCGATGACATCAGTTCTTTTGTCTGATGCTGCTGTCACTTTCGCATGGTATTCCAGCCTCGTTCGGTATGTGTGACATGTTAAAGGTCATGCACGGCGCTGTGCCGGCGGTGCTCCTGTGTGAAGGCAGCTGAGAGGAGTTCTGGACTCTGATTGGTCGGCGGCAGGATGAAGAGGCCTTGCCGAGGGTGTGGTGAGCGTGGGAAAGAGCTCAGCATGTATCGGATATTAGTAAGAGTTCAAGATTTCCTTTACAGGTGTGTGACTCGTCGGTGTCGCTGCACCTGAATGCAGCTCCACCCGGCCGGGCCTCTGGGCGGTGCCAACCACGCAAATACTTTGAATTCTTCACATTCTCTTCTAATCCGGGATTTCTGTAGCTTTGAGGCAGAGCGAGCTCCTGGAGAGGAAGTTATTAAAAGATTTCTGCTGACTCACCGCTCAGGATTTGTGTCACAAAGTTCAGAGAATCTTCTTACTTTCATCCCCAGAAGTTTAACAAGATGTTACAAAGGTACAACGACTGCAAAACAAAAACACTGCTGAAGTACATGAAATATTTACTGTGTACTTGTACTGAAGAATCTGTACTTCTACTGAAAGATCTGTGTACTTCTACTAAAGTGTACTTCTACTAAAGAATCTGTGTACTTGTACTAAAGAATCTATGTACTTCTACCACCTCCAGTCAGAAACCAGCTGCATATCTCAAACATGAATGACCACACGGACTCCAACACGCTCGTCACTCTTACAGGACGCCGGTACTGCTGCTCGTGATCATCATCATCATCATCTTCAGTTACCCCGCTGCAGTAAATTGTTTGTACTTGCTCTCAGTGACACATAAATAAAGTTGTTTAAGGCGTCTTTGATTCAACATGTTCATCATCGTCCAACAAACCTCCAGGAACCAACCCTGACGTCTGAACCACCGACAAGCTGCGACCACGAGGCGACCCGCACGCAAAGCTAACAGGCTAACGGCAGAGAAGGTGGCGGGCGACGGGCAACAATAGCGACGAGAGCGGGAGCACCGCAGACTTCACGCAGCAATATTTACGAAGACGAGGCAGGCGTTTGAAGGGAAACATCGGAGGTCTGCGACACTGCGTCGTCTTTCCTCCACAACAGGAAGTCACTGACAGGTTCAACATCACCAAACGCTCCAGGACCAGTTCGGTGGAAAAGACAACCAGAATGACGAGTCGCTTCTTTTTAATATGAAGGAGTTTCTCCTGTCGCTCAGGTTCAAAGGTCAGTCAGAGGTGTTTCCTCTAGGTCATGTTATCTCTCCTCCCTCTCCTCCCTCATTCCTCTCTTCTCTGTCTTCCCTCTCTCCTCTCTCGTCCCTCTCTTCTCTGTCTCTCCTCTCTCGTCCCTCTCTTCTCTGTCTCTCCTCTTTCCTCTCTCTCCTCCCTCGTTCCTCTCTTCTCTGTCTTCCCTCTCTCCTCTCTCTTCTCTGTTGTCCCTCTCTTCTGTCTCTCCTCTCGTCCCTCTATTCTGTCTCTCCTCTCGTCCCTCTCTCCTCTCGTCCCTCTCTTCTCTGTTGTCCCTCTCTTCTCTGTTGTCCCTCTTCTCTGTCTTCCCTCTCTTCTCTCTCGTCCCTCTCTTCTCTGTCTTCCCTCTCTCGTCCCTCTCTCCTCTCTCGTCCCTCTCTTCTCTGTCTTCCCTCTCTTCAGTCCCTCGTGTCTCCTGTTTAAACTGGCGAGCATGCCCATTCTTCCTGCCAGAGATGAGTCATGGCGTTGGAATGGAGAAGCAGAGGAGGAGGAGGAGGGGAGATGTTGGAAGTGTGGGGAGAGAAGAGACCTGTCTTTGTCCTCTTTGCCCCATTTCTCTTTCCTCATCTCTCGTCTCTTTTCCAGGCTGCAGCAGAAACAAGCTGAAGGGATCCAGAGGATCATCTGAGCTGGTGAAGAGCAACAGGTGAAGTCAGAGATGAAGGAATATAAGAGACCTTTTGGAGGAACACACTAGTGGAATGAGGTAGTGGAGAAGGTCTTCTCTGCCAGATGAAACTGCAGACTGTTGTACAGTCAGACGGTTAACAGATGGCCAGTAACTAAATACTGGAAGATAAAGATTGCAGATGCAAGCAGCCCAAATATGAGCCTGATGACCCCTGAGGTCTTTGAACGAAGAACGTCACACAAACACGAACATGCAGCCAAATGAAAGACGTCCTGCTGCTCCAGGAACATCTGACTCCTCCACAATGTGACCTTTGTGTTGATTTTGGGGCTGAAGAACAAGAAGCTGTAACAAGCTGTCACAGGAAGCTGTAACAAGCTGTCACAGGAAGCTGTAACAGACTGTAACAGGAAGCTGTAACAGACTGTAACAGGAAGCTGTAACAGACTGTAACAGGAAGCTGTAACAGACTGTAACAGGAAGCTGTAACAAGCTGTAACAGGAAGCTGTAACAAGCTGTAACAGGAAGCTGTAACAGACTGTAACAGGAAGCTGTAACAGACTGTAACAGGAAGCTGTAACAAGCTGTAACAGGAAGCTGTAACAGACTGTAACAGGAAGCTGTAACAAGCTGTCACAGGAAGCTGTAACAGACTGTAACAGGAAGCTGTAACAGACTGTAACAGGAAGCTGTAACAATCTGTAACTGTCTGTTGCTAGGCAACAAGCATCCAAACATCAACCAGTTTCCAATTCAGGCAAACAGACTTCAAACCATCTCGGAGATGCTGAAGAACATGGCAACCAGTGTGTGTGTGTGTGTTGGTTGGTTACCAGGTAGATAATGTTGAGGCAGTGTGTTTGCAGTTATTTGTGTATAGTAATATGACACGCAAGGACGAAACTGAGCGGAGAATTTCCACTGAGATCTGAGCTGTATTACGTCTGTTTGTGTTTGTGTGTGGGCAGCGGGTGACCACAGCTTCCGATTAGCAGCTGGTTGATGATGTCACCTCTTGTTTTAATGTTTAAGTTTCCTTAAATACAAAAACAACGTGAGTTTAACTGAGCGTGTTTATTATGAATGTATGACTCGTCGTCAAGAGCGAGAGAGAGAGAGAGAGAGAGAGAGAGAGAGAGAGAGTGTGTGTGGTATAGACAGGTGTAAACAACATGTGGAGGGACGTGATGTGTGTGTTATCATGCTGTGGTTGTGTGGCCTGTGATTCAGACCAGTGGAACAACAGAGAACCACGACGACGACCAAGCAGCTGATAACAGCTGATAACAGCAGCAACACAAACAACAACACACCACCATCATCCTGCAGCTGCTTGTGATGGTTACAGGACGATGGCTAACTTCTCACTCTGCTTTAAATATAAAGGATGAACCTTCATGTGAGGAGGCAGGTTGGGGGGCTGAGTCCAACTAACACCGTCCTTCATCCATTTAAAAGGAATCTACAACCATTTTCACAAACAAACAAACAAACAACTAACCTCCTGCGTAGAGGTAATGATAGTAATTTGAATGTATTGTATAATATATATTATAATATATCAACTTATAACTAATTCATGGTGAAATATTCAAAATTGTCTTTTAAGTTCAGAAACTCATAATTAATTAATTATGTAAATGTGTGTCAAACTCTTGGATTTGTGACATTATTTCATTATTATTGTCTTTACTTTAGATAATATTATTTATTTCTATTTATTAGGTTATTTATTTGTATTATTACCTATTAATAACTGTCGTCGTCTCTCATAATAAGGTAAGTAAATATAGAATAAGGTTTTTATTCGGCTCCACATTTACTCTCGTCAGAAGGTTGTTTTTCTATAGAAACGTTTGTCTTTGTTCATCAGGCCAACAGATGCAGAAGATTTGAGTTTTAATGTATAAACATATAAAGTTTCTGCTCTCAGCTGTCATTCTACTTTATTCTACTTTATTCTAAGACGAACAAACATTTAAATCTGCGAGTGTTGAGCTCGCAGTCGGATTCAGTTTATCAGAAGCCAAAAACACAAAGTTATTTGAGGTAATTTTCCACTGCAGCTCAACGTGCTGACAGATGAGGTAATGAAGCCGACAGGTTCGGACCTGATCACCGCAGCGGGACGATGAGGAAGAGGAGCGGCTTTACAGACGTGAGCTGAACGATGGAGTCACAGAACAGGATCATATTCATGATCATTGATTCATTGCACTCAGACATCCGTGCTGTAGGTTGTTTGATGTTCTGGTCCGTCTGAGGTTTACTGGTGGTTCGACACCTCAGTTCTCTCTGAACAAACTACTTGCGCTGGCTGAGCTTTTCCATCCGCAGGAAAGAATTTGTGTGATGTAACGCATCGACAGTGGTGAACAATCATGCGCTCACTGAAGAGATTCTGCAGGTCAATCAGCCCGTCGTCTGTGGACCAGCCTGTGACGTCACCCGAAGCAGCTCGTGACTCAACACACATCATGTTTTATGGTTCAATTACTAAATAATGAAAGTGAGTGTGAAGGAATCTGAAGATTGTAAACGACAAATGTCCTCAATGTCGTCAGTCATTTCTGGGTCCCAGTCAAGTTCCTCCACATTAAACTGTTAAAAATCTACATTCAAGTATTATATTGTAAAGGAATATTACAACAAATTCAGGAATTTGAGCAACTCTGGGTTTTTTTGAAGGGAAGACAGCGTTGTCTTGTTTAAAGTTCTATATAGGTGTGTGAACATTATTTGTGTTGAAGGTCCCTGCATCTGGTCGCAGGTTCGTAAAGCTCAGCTGCAGCAGCATGTCAGGTCAACACATCTCTGATGCTCTTAAGATGAATATCATCGATCGAACAGCGATTTGTTTATAACATTTGTAAACCCTTTTGTTGTCAATGTAACCAACAGTGCAGGAAATGTTTTCATATGATGGTAATATTAATAATCATGACCCGATGCTGCAGACAGTAAACATAAGGTGCACATCAGTGAGGAGGCGGAAACAAGAACTTCTTTTAGACATTTTTTTATTAAATTATTATTCAATAAATAGCAAATAAAATAAATAAGAACAACAGGTAGTGTCAGTTTGGGCCTGAAGACAAACTAAACATCCAGTTAGCTTGCAGGCCTCCCAGTGCAGGTTAGTGTCTGTAAATCACAAAGTTCAAGTGTTGTAACTTCAAGTTCTTCTTTTATTCAAGTTTCAGTTCTTCACAGTTCAGTCATCCTTCTGTATCCCAGTCCAGACTCTGTCCTCGGCTCTCAGGGGGACAGCTGGCAGGTCGAAGCCGGCACATGGAGCTCGATCTCCGGCTACTCTCTCTCTCTCGGCGGCTCGGGATCAACTCGGGCTCGGCTCAGGTTCGATCCCTCGATCCCGGACTCGGATGGTTTAGAGTTCAACCAGTCTTGGTTCAGTCTTAGTTCTCGCTGCCCAGTCTGTGGTAGACCAGCAGAGCCACCATGTAGCTGTTCCCGGCGCTCTGCTCGAACGGCCGGCTGCTCTCGGTCTCCTCACCGGGTTTGGGGCAGGTGTAGTTCGGGATGATCTGCTCGCTGTATGAGACCTCTTCACACCCGGCCCGTGAGGCGGACCCGGCCGCAGAGATGGCGCTGGGGTCGGTGAGCTGCCTCGCCTGCTCCTCCGCCGACAGGAAGGGTAAACTCTGGTAGTCGCTGACCGGGCTGTCCGCGCCGTTCAGCGGCGTGTCTGCGCACGGCTCCTCGGTGTATATCTGCCACAGCACCACCAGGCACAGGACGACCAGCCAGCGCTTAGCCTGGCTCCTCTCCGGCGGCGGGAGGTGCATGCGGACCTTAGCGGGGTACATCACCCGAGTGCAGCGCTTCTTGGGCCGGATGGGCACGAAGGAATGAAAGGCGGTGGCCTGAGCCGGGATCCGCTCGAAGGTGAAGACCTCCGGCTCGGTGCTGCGGGTCGCCGTCCTGGAGAAGGCGAATCTCTCCGGCTGGTGGACCGTCAGGGTCATGCTGTCTGATCGGGAGAACATTCTCTGCAGTTTCTTTGATTTTCTCTGGAAGCTTTCGGTAAGTCAGATATGCCTGAGACGAAGGAGAGTTCAGACTTTATAGCTTCTGCCTTAAATTCCTAGAAACGCCCATGCACAGACAGCAGGCCCCTCCCTGGAGACCGACGCACCTTATTGCTCAAGTTGGAAAAGAACCGAAAACGTGTTTATCTTCCCCGTTAGAAGCAGGTCTGACCCCGGCTGTGGCTGCTGAATCATCACGGTTTGATACGATCAAGTAAGAAACATAATAGAGGAGCTTCATTTACATCAGGTGACAATTAGGAAATAACGTTTCACATTACGTTCATGATAATCATTAACTTGTATTTTCATATATATATATATATAATGGAGACAGTGATTTGTTCCAGCAGGACCAGTTCTTACTGATTATAAGGACACCACCTTCACACAACAGTCACCTTTAAGAGGTCAGTTTACTGTAAATATGAAGGCAACAGTTTGTGTTTCTCTGCTGGAAAATTCCTTCAATCGTGTTACCTTTACTGGAATGAAGTGACCCCTGAACTACACAGTGAATGTTAATTCTACCCCAGTCTTCCTCTCTATAAAGGATGAAGGTGGATTCATCATGAAGATAATGTGAAACATTAGCAGTCCTAAATTAAAACTCACCTCATGTTGTTAACTCCACCAGCGGGTTCAGATGTTATCAGTTTATTAACACTACATTTCTCCACTTCCTGTAGGTCCAGAGAAGGGCGCCCCCTACCGACCGGGACTATGACCGGACCCCGAGACGCGAGTCCGATCCCACCTGCGAGCTTCACATCGTCCACAGAGTCAAGAGTTTTACTGAATGTTTCTTCAAATCACGCTGAAGTATAATCATAATCATAATGTAATCCATCATGATATGATTATAATTATTTGTAGTTGGCAGGAATATACAATGACATTTAATTTGTGGCAACATGTGACGGAACCATGAGATTATACGTAATCCTTCTTTTTTAAAACGTACAAACTTCAAAATTTTATTGTGACTTAAATCTTCTTTTCACCACGGTTACTGTGACCTTGTGAACAGCTGAATGCCAAACAACGCAGCATTAACGAAGTAGCATCTTTAAAGTAAGACACAATCTTTATAGAAACCTGACCAGGTGAAAGGTCATCAGATGGGTTTCTTTTATTTTGGTAGGGGATCTAGTACAGGAAGTCGGTGGTTTATCAATGATGCTGATCGAATGACCTTCTGTGGCTCGCCTGAAGCCCCTCAGATGGACCACTGATTAAATAATTTGAATAAATCATGGAGACATCGTGCTTCATGTTGTCTCTGTGAACACCAGTAAACTTACAAACTTCCTCTCTGTTGATTTGAACTGTCAGTTGAGGACATTTGTGTATTTCTGTATGCGATGACACAACCAGGAGCCCTGTGACCTCAGTCACTTGTTGAACACGCAGACGAAGCTCAGAATTAAATAACCCAACAGAAGACAAATAAAATGTTCTCAGATTTGAAAATAATAAATGAGGTTGTAAAACTAGGTTGGACAAAGTTATGACGTATATATATATGTGACCCGATCTGGCGAAATGAGTCGGAATGCGCAACATTCTATTTTTAGATACGGGCAGATAACGTGGAAGACCAATTTTTTTTCAATATTTTTTTTTTAGCTAATTTCAAAGAAATGACATTCAAAAACAATCTCCCAAAGTTGTATAGTACATATAATTGAGGAAAGGCACGTAAATGACACTTAAAGTTGACTCGCAACTTTCAAACTGTATTAAATGCGCTGAACTGACCCCGTTAACGTCGACCTGCGGGGGTTTCCCTGCACCTCGGAAACGTCACTATCTCTGCTAGCTAGCTGTGTTGGTGTAATGAGAGGACAGCAACTTGATATCGAAACGTTTGTAGCCAGAGACGACCAGGAAGAACAAATCCACGAAGCTCCGCAAAATTAACGATGATCAAACGCGATTTTCTCCGGTTTTCAATCGTAAAAAGAGGCTGGAAGACCCTGATTCAAAAGGCCATATTTTGAAAACCATCCAACGTAGGACTTTGACAATGGTATCATTTTAAAGCTTATTTCCAGTACTTTCCATTGATACCAAAATCTCAATTTTGACATTTTGCGCATTCCGACTCATTTCGCCAGATCGGGTCACATATATATATATATATATATATATATATATATATATATATATATATATATAAATTTATCTGTTAATGTTCTTCTGGATTATTTCCAGGTTCGATGATTGAACTCGAGTTAGAGAGTTTTTGTGTTTTTCCAACATGTGTTTTTTCTCCTGTTTCCTCACTGAATGATGAAACCAGCGGATGTTACGGCTGTGAAACATCACTCAAAGAGGAACTGAGGTTTTCTTGGACAGCTACTGAAATAATGTAATCTAATCTGAGTATAATCTTTACTTCTTAAAAGGATTTTCTATTCCAGGTTTTCTTTGAAAGTTTAAAAGACCAAATGTTCCGATGTTAATTATCTTGGGTGGTGAGTACAGGGAGGGTCAGCAGGCCAACAGAATAATTAGCGAAGTTCCTCATCAACAACCTCCAAATATCGCTTGAATCTGTCTGACCTACATGAACAGGAACAGACTGTCATTGTTCCCAGCAGAACGTCTATAAACAACCTGCTGGATTTGTTGGTGTTTCCCCATCGGGTTGTTTCTCTCCTGACGTTCTCAGGAATCCCGTCTTCCCCCAGTCAACTTCGTTCTCCCGTGTGACCTGATACGACGGCCAGCTGATCACAGATAACGATGACATTCTCAGGAACTGTGACGAATGAAAGAGAGGAAGGAAAATGAATCATGAACAGGTTCTGGTTTCTCTGATGAAGAGGTGTTGTTTCCTCATGGACGCTCTGCTGATCCTGCAGCCTTTGCAGCAGTGACAGACGTTCGGCCTCGCTCACGGACGCCCGCTGTTGATCATTTAAAGCCACCGTGTGAAGACGTGTTCTGGACGACATACGGTTATTTGTTGGTAAGTTGGTAGTTGCTAAGGGACATAAATAATACAGAAGAATAGAGACATGACGAAGAAATGAGTAAAGCGATTGCGTACAAACTGAAACTGAAAAACAAGTACAGATGTGTTGTTTACTATTTACACAACAATATCAGTTTGAATGAGTTAAAGAAGCGTGTTTTTTTTTATATTTAAGGGGAGTCACATGTCTGTGAGACTCAGAAAGTCTCTTATTGTGAAAGAGTGGTGTACAACCACCCTGAGGAGGTGTACAGAAGCTGCTGATTTCCCCTTTTTAAAATATTTTCCATTAGGTTTAGGACGAAGACCTTTGTTCACATGTTCAACTCAACTTTATTTATAAAGAGCCTTTCTGACAAATACGCAGCCCGACGTGCTTCACATAGCACGCACAGCGTAAATACTTCTACTGTCTTTGTTTCACTGTGGCCTGTAGCAGAGAGAATCTGTGGAATGTGACAGACACACACACACAAGCTGTATTACTGTTTAACTAACTAATACTATGATGAACTCCAGATGTTTGACGCGTAAATGAAACTGTGATTGACATTCAGTAGCAGCCGAGAACTGCAGAGATCAAAAGAATTCCTTCGAGCCGGATTTGAACCAGCGACCTAAGGATGCCTGTTACTCCACTACAGTCCTCCGCTCTACCAACTGAGCTATCGAAGGGATATGAGCTGTGAAGAGTGAACTCTGCTGCAGCTCTGCTTCCTGTTGTCTGCCGTCTTTGTTTACCAACCGAATGTTCCGGATCACGTAATCCTCACTACTCTGTGTTTCTGTGGATAGCAGAGGGTCCATTCTGAAGCTGACGCCTCCTTTTATTTATTGAACGTGTTGGAAGGATCAGCAGCTCTGACTCAACCTGCCTCATACGTCCCTTTACAAGTCAGGAAAACCTCCACATGATGTTTTAACGCCACTAACTTTTCCCCGTTCCCCGAATATGTGTGTTAATTTCCGACCCCCCACCTCTGTCTGCCGTCTGGTATCCCAAACCTCCACAGTTTATATTCTGCTGCAGTTCTGTCTGGCTTTTTCCACATCGACTGCATGCCTCTTTAGTTTGAGTCATGTGAATAATAACATGGATTATTTTACGTGTGCTGACTTAATGTTCGGACCACTGTGGCATCATGGGTAGTTTCAGCCAGCCTGCAGTTTATTCAGCACTCTGCAGGCCTGGTGTGTGTGTGTGTGTGTGTGCGCATCCTGGCGACACACGCTAATATGACCTTGCTTCAGTAGTTTAAATCTCATCTTTGTCCTCACAAACAAAGCTGCACAAGAACCCACACACACATTCATGTTGTCATCACATTCACATAATTAACGTTTAACCAAGTCATCATTTTTTAAGATTTACCGCTACGCACAAAGTTTTTCTTGTCCTCACAACACGAGTAATACAAACACACCGACATCCCGTCCAATACTTTCATGGCTGCCCGGTTGCTATGGCAACCATGTGATGTTGGTGACTGTTGTGCGGTAACTCTGCTCAAAGACTCTTTTGATTGGCCATGCTGGCTCGTTGCCATGTGAACGGGCCTACGTGCAGGACTGGGCAGCGTCTGGCAGGCGATGACCAGCTGCACAGAGAGAAATGTTCCAACCGGACGGACAGACACACACACACAAGCTGTGTTACTGTTTAACTAACTAATAATATGATGAACTCCAGCTGTATGACGTGTAAATGAAACTGTGATTGACATTCAGTAGCAGCTGAGAACTGCAGAGATCAAAAGAATTCCTTCGAGCCGGATTTG
>CAAKHC010019685.1:59148-70887 GCA_901007825.1 Macroramphosus scolopax | reverse complement strand
CCCAGATGACTTTTTATTCTCGTGAGTGCTGTAAAAGTCAGGCCGCTTTTATAACAAGAGCCTCGGCTCAAGAGGTTCAAGAGGGAGGATGCTCACCTTTACAGCTCAGCAGGAAGTACCGCATGCTGTGGCTGAATGAAACGTCCACATAGCCGCACTTGAAGTCACAAGACAGGCAGCAGCGGTTGAAAGGAGGAATCGTGTCGGCACTGAAGGACGGAATTAAGTGTAATTTAATACAACGTATAGGTCTCATAGAGAGGCGGCATGGCTTGGAAATGTAGAAGCATCATCTCAAGTCCTACCTGTACAAGTGGCGTCGCTTGGGGTCGTCTTCTGTGCTCAGAAAATATCTGGAACACACACAGATGTTAACATCGTTCTGATGATGGGGTTCAGAATGTGTATTTAAAGGTATTAAAATATCGTACATGAGGTTCCTTTGGTGGTTGTAGGCCAGGATGCTGGTGACGTCCCAGTCCCCGGAGGTCAGGGACTGCAGGATGTCTGTGCTCGTGTTCGGCTGGCACGAAAAACACAAGAAAAGATATTTTACCGAAACCTCCGGGAGAAACATCATAGGGACGATTGTGCACTTAGTTACCAAGGAGGTGGACATAGAGATGTGGAAGAACTTCCCTCTCCCGCCCTGAGGGATGGCTCTGGTGAAGAAGAACTTGTGTCCGTCTTGGGAAAACAGCGGCGCCTCGTTCTGCAGAAGGAAAACATCCGTGTGTGTGTACAAGGTGTGTGTGTGTCACGTAGCTTCTGTTGCTTACATGTTCGAGCTCTGACATGCTGAGTTGTCCTCACCTACCTGTCTGTGCAGCCAGCTTGTGCTTTCATCCTCGTGTTTCTGAAAACAAAGAGTTTGTGTTTAAAGTAAAATTAGACTTAAACTCATCCTTTCAACATGCAGTTACCGCCTCTTATGTCCACTAGGGGGCAGTAGACACATACTGACATATCACCTATGAGGGCCATTTTCACACGCATTAGCAAACAGATGCTTATTTACACATCCAGCAATTAAGAGCGACATTATCATTGATCTGAAGTTGTTTGTCTCTAACAGCTTCAGCAGAAACATCCAGCTCTCTGGCAGCGTGATGATCCGACTGTTCGGTGTTTCACCTTGACGCAGACCCCGGTTGTGGCCTCACACAGGGTCAGTATGGAGTTGTTCTGGGCTCTGTTCAGCCAGTTGACAGCCAGTTTGGTGCTGGTGGCCCATTTCACCATAGTTATATAATATTCTTTCCTGGAGAAGAAGAGACATCGTGCATCAACGCCAGTGTCGAGCTTCAGTCGGAAACCGCCTCCAGGTCTCGTCACCTCAAACACACCGAGGCAGCTTCAGGATGTCACTCACCCAATTCGGGGGTCATCAGGTTTCTTCATCACCACGGTGTGCAGGGGACCGTTGAGGCTCACCACTGACAGGTGCACTACAGGGTTTTCCTCCCCGGCCTGCAAGGGCCAAAAGGAAATTAGATATGTCAGTTTGGATTTCAGCCGAGACACCAAATACTGTTGTTTTTTTTTCCAGGATTTAATAGTTCTACGGAAACATCGACATGACAGGGAATTTTAATTTTCTGAGCTGTTAGAGACGGCGGCGGGGGACTCGCCTTGGGGTAGTGATACTCCAAGCTGTTGGGGTACGGCGTCCCTGTGAAGAAGGGCACTTCCATCTTCGGCACCAGCGTGTCATTGATGGTCATGTAGGCCAGACGCAGACCATCTGGAGACCACCAGTGGGCTTTGTGAGTCTGCAGGATCTCCTCTATTGAACACAAACACACACAGAAAAATAACGAGATGATAAACATGCTGTGAAAAATTCATGACACAGAAGATCAGAACTTTTTTTTTTGTGTCAGATGTAGAAAGATCTGTTTAAATCTTTATATCATGCCGTCAAGTGCCGTCTGTGGCTGCACTGTTTTGATGTTTTCCCTTCTCCCTCTCCCCCCTTTATCTCTTTTAGATCAATCCTTCTTCTATTTAGGAGAATTAAATATCCCAACTTTTAAGTCATAGGTATGATTCACAGCATTGCAAATGTTAAGCTTATAATCTGCTACGAGTGAGAGCTGAGCCCCGGAGAGGCAGCGCAGAATACGGCCTGTCGCTGAGAGGAACATGTAATTGCATATTGCAAATATAGACTTCGCTTCAACGCGCGATTAAGCAGCGGGTCCAAAAAAGTATTAATGATTTTAAAAAGAGAGAGAGAGAAGCAGTTCTGTCGAGCTCTTTCGCATTCTGGGATCATCAATAGGTGTCGGTTTTCCTTGTGTTATTAGACTGTGAAACGGTTGAAGAGCGATGTCTCACCAGCAGGGGGCAGAAGAGTTCTACGCCAAACAAATATAAAGTAGATATCCCAAAAACAAAATAGCCTTTTCTTGAAGAAAATGATCCGCTCAACTTTGATGATGTCTTGGTGGTTTTGGTATCGCTGATGTTGTCAGGCTATAATTATTATTTTTACATCTTTGTGAGGTTGAAGGTTCAGAATTTAACAGGGTCAGAGGAGGCGTAATGGACAATTTCACTGTTGAATTCTCATCCTTTAATTGAGGTTTCACTCTCAGACCGTCCAGTTTGTTTTGCACACGGAACATCAGCCCACATCGTCTCCTCTATAACCCGGGAGGAACATAACATAACATAACATGCATTTCATACATTCTTCTATGAAGGCCAGAGCAGTCAATGCATCGACAACATACAACATGTTGACTGACTGCGAGGATCATGTGGCACACACACATGCTTTGTCACACGTGTGGCGTTCTCAACTCACCCGCCAACCAAACCTGGCGACACTACAAAAGACGTTTGAGATGTGTTTCATCTCTGAATCAAAGTTACAGCTCACATTTTTGGGGGATAATCATCATGACAGCGGAAGAATAATCATCAACTCGGATTAACATAAACAGCCTCGGAGATTATTTCTTTTTTTTGCAGAGCAAACAGGGCTGTAGTTTTAAATGTTTGACAGGCTCAATGATTCCAATGATAACAGCTCTGGTACCCGGGAACAAATGAGGTGAGATGACGACGCGTTGAGCCGAATCTGAGGCACTTGGAGCTCAGGTAGGGCAGCAGCAACCGTGGTGAGGGCCAGACGTTGATGTGCCATGAGCCCAGGCTCGGAGTTTAGCTTCGTTCAAAGCCAAATGGGTGATAAGAGGAAGTAAGATGGGCAACACGTTTGGACCAAACATGCAATCTGGGGAGTCATTTGATATAAAAGCTGTTAGTCCAACATGATTCCATTAGATGCAGAGGTGCAGCCATGCATGATAGTCTAACAATCTGACGATGCAGCGTTGATATGTCGCCCTGTTTGGGAGAAATTTTCCAAACTCTGACAATCTGTAAGGTGTTTCAAAGTTTCAGAGGTCAATGAAATGTATTTTTTGCTAGTGATTGCAGCAGGAGTCAAACAAAACATTGCATTGATAAAATAAATTGCAATGTTATACGACTGTAATGGGAATATTAGCTGAACAATGAGGATGTTTGACTACAATAAACCAGAAAAGTGATGAGGCTGCATAACCTTGAACCATCTTCCAAACTCCCCAAATGACATGCATGAACCTCCAACACGACTGTTGACGCTGTAAGCAGTGTGTGCGGAAGCCGTGAGTGTTTTTGTCTGTTACACAGTGATAAACCTTTACAACACTGTGGGAGGGGAGAACAAAATAACAACACACATCTTTCTTTGGCATTGAACATGGATTTTCTTCTCTCATAATAATGTGCTGTGTCTGCAACAAAGGAATAATCCCATTAATAAAAAAACAACGTTATTACAGGCGACCCTGAAGCGCTTCGTGAGCTGTAACTGTAACTTCTCTCGTAGGGTTTTTAAATTGCGGCTATGCAGAAGTCTTCACTTAATAAACATTAGACATATAAACCGAGTCTCAAACATTAAAGCTGTTTGTAACTGGAACGTCTGTTTCACATATGCAGCGATCAGGAAAGTGTCTCCGATATTTTTATTACAAGTATTAAGAGTTTGGAACATCTGCGGAGACTGCAGCACCGCAGACACGTATTAATTAAACTGTCTGAACACAAAGACAAGGCGACGGGAACTGCAGAGGAGGAGGGGCGCCGAAACGTTTCCAGCTGTGCTCTTTCAAATGGATTCCAGCGCGCGCTGGAATCTCAAGGTGGTTGGAGGCGGGCGCAGGTGTCACAGGGTCGGGCTTCAGATTTAGTTATAAATACGCACAAAGGCGCTACATGTCAAAGGTTTGAGGACGTCCTTGATCAAAAATCTACAATTACAGCGGTTAGCCTCAATATATTTGTGTTATCAGTGTGTTTAAAGGGGTTGGATGTAGGGACAAACACACAGATGGACCCACACAGCTTGTCCAGCTTTGATCCCTTCCTTTAGTTTCCTCATGTGAAATGATGTTCGCAGCAGCCGTACCTTCGTAGAGCCAGTCGGCGAGGCCGTTGAAGACAACTCCCTCCTTCCCGCTGGAAACCAGGCGGATCGAGCGGCTCTCCACGGTTGCTCTGTAGTAGATGTTGTTTTCGAATATGAAGATCTGAGGTGGAGAAAAAGCAGATCAATGTCCATCATGAGATTCCGCATCACCGTGCAGTCTATAATCCTTGTGTGCATTGCTGACGTACACCTAAGCTTCAAACTCCTGCGATGCAAAGCTCGGGCCTCTGCGTCGCTCCTTTCTCCCGTCCACGCCCGGCCCATTTATGCCAAACCGACTTTCGCCTCCTTATCTCAACATGACTTTCTTAATCCAGATCGAAGCGCAGCTCCCCACTCATGACTCAGTCAACACCTGCCTTAAGCACTGTATTAATGGATATTTGCTTTGCGTCACTGCAGTTTGGAATGGATCCCTCTGCAGAGCTGTTTGAAACCCTTTCTGCTGCAAAGCAAGGCGGTAGGACACACACACACACACACACACTGTTGCATTTCTTTTGTGTGATTCTTGGACCCCACAATGCACACTGGACCCCGCAAGTATAGTTAAATGAGGCCACACCAGCCCATATGGGTGACCGCTCGCAGGTAAGGCCGCTAATTAAATTCCTCGGTGCAAACGATGGCATCGTCACCGCAGGCGCGTGAGCGTGTGACACCGAATCCTCGGTCAATCCACGCCGTCTGCGCTGTTTTGTAGAGAGTTGCGAGGGACGTGAATGTGTGATTTGATTATATCTGAAGCTCGGGGGTGCGTTGGTGAGAAGCCTCTTTAGTTAAACATTAGCCTTGAGTTTGGAATCAGAGAGAGTGAAACCAGCCTCTCTCTCTCTGCTCTGATCTGTGGCTGCTGTTGGGAAAATCAAAGGTTTATGATGTGGGATCAAGATGGTAAGAAGGCAGATCAATGCAGAGGCGTAAGAAACGGGGGCTATAGGCGGCTTTCAAGGAGTTACGAAAACTTTACTTATTATTACCAACTACACGTTGGACGAGGCTTCAAAACCAAACCTCGAAAAACTCCGGTTGTCGTCTGGATGATTAGCGGACCGTAAGATACGAGGTTCGCAAATCACTTGACCTGCGTTCGCTCGTTCAAAGACTCTTCGATCTTCGACGGATTAGATGAGAGAAGATGGAGACCGAGGAAGAGGTTGGACAACGGTCCGTTCAAAGAGGTGGAGAGATGAAAGAAGCCTGTGGAGTTCGTTTATGACTCAGTGTGTGTGCAGTCGAATACTTCAACTCTTGGGTTCATTCTTCTCATCTAAATCTACCTATCCCTACTTTACTGCCCCCTTATTGTCAATACAGCTGTATTGATGTGTGTGTGTGTGTGTGTGTGTGTGTGTGTGTGTGCGTGGTAGCCCGGCCTCACTGATTGCTCTGTCACGCTGGAGTAATTGCTTGTGGTTTAATGAGGGAAGCGTCACAAGATTAATCTCCCCTCACTGTACATCTGATACTTCACTTCCCCGCAGCCACACACACCTCTCAGCTTTACATGTTGATGAAACACTTGATGATGAATCGCTTCTCGTTCCGATAAATGAAACGGGAAATCATTGTGATTCGGGAAACGACGAGGTAAAAGAAAAACACGTTCGACGTCGCCGGGGTCAGACGGAGAGAAGAGACAAGAGCTCATCATCCCGTTTTTTTCTCACATTACTGAGCTGTTCATTAAATCAAACGCGGCGCTGCAGTCACGGCGTGGTGAGAGGAGCAGGTTCACTATTTCCATATGCAAATGAGTCTACGTTCTTTCTTCAGCTGTCAAACAAAGTCTCATCACACTCTTACAATCATTCTTACAGCACTGAATCTGAAACACACATGTTGCCCAGATGTTTTGAATGAAGATGGGAATCTTGTTTTTCTTTACAGATTTTGGTTCATTGTTAAAGGTTTGCAAACAAACAAGAAGTTTGTATTCTGTTAGAGAGAAGCTACTTTCCAGAGTATCTCCAAGGATGTCTGGAAAATGTTTTCAATGTGTTATTAAATCTTTTAAAAGCTTCATGAAAATAATATTTTTTTTATTCTGCGTAGCCTTCATTTCAATGAAAAACAAGAATTGAATGGAAAATCCCAAACGTGTCCACAGCAAAAACAAATTAGACCAATTCTTTTTGAAGACTAAACTCTTGCATATTCTTGAAAAAATCTGCCTCCAAATGTGGCTGCTGAAACACCCAAAGTTTAGTCAGGGCGGTGTTTTTGATTTCCCCCAGTGACTGTCCAAACACTCGGTAGCTCCACCGAGACTCCACCGTTCCATCTGCCGCGACAGCAGAAAAACATTCCGGCGTCACGGTGTCACCGAGGTTGAACGAAAAGAAATCTCACCCTGTAATGACGGCCATTAAACCTCTTATCTCCACACTGTTTGTCCCACTGTGACAAAACACACCGCTGCTATGGCAGGCCGACTCTGACAGACCTCCGCCGGTGTGCCAACATTCAGTGGCTGCACGCTCCAGGGTGATGTCTCCTTACCAGCTGCTGGCCTTTGGGTCCCCATCCAGCAAACTGCAGGGCAGCTTCATGCACTTCAGGGGGGTTCAGTGGCCAAGTTTCCCTGTGGAGACACAACACACTGAAGAACCAATGCCACATGTGTCTGTATATACACTGAAAGGATGCACGATGCTGAATATCTGGATACAAACGCAGTCAAACAAAGGAAGTTGTTTTGCAGCCTTCATCAATCCCTCACAGCCTTTTCTTTGCACAAGCTGACTCACTACGTATAATGAACGGTGAAGAAACAGGTAGACACGAGGCTAAAAAGAGGCCAAGCTGAAGGCAGCCAGCCAAATGAAAAGGGACTCGTGTATTCCCACTGGTTTGTAGCTAAAGCAGGTAAATAAGGGCTGATGTCAGTGGACTGTTTACACGAGGTCAGGCTGAGGACGGATTGTCCACTCAGGGATCTGCGAGAGCACCGGAACAGACGGAAAGACAACAGACAGTAAAGAGGTGGCGCGGCAGAGGTCGGTCTTACTGTGTCACCAGGCTGTAAATAATGTACTTGGCCACGTAGGAATGCTGGTAGATCTGCAGAGACAAAAACAAACGGCACCGGAGTCAGAGAGGGACGACGTCTGTAAACATTCAGTCGAAATAAAAAGCTTTCTCACCAGTTTCACTTCGAATGCAAACAACACATGTTGCATGTCTGGGGACACTTGGTACCTGCCGGCTCTCGATCTGTCCTGGATAGGATCAAAACAACACACTTGGTTCGGTAAATGCAGAGCAAACACATCCAGTAATGCATCAGAGGACAAAGAAAAGTAAGACGACGCTCACAAACAACTGGTTTGGCACAATGACTGCTTTCTCCTTTGTGTCAACATTGAGCCTGACAACATCTCCGTCCCTTGTACGATACAGCAGCTCATCATCTGTAAAGGAAAGAGAGAAGGTAGTAATTATATATTACATATGGGACAGTTTACTAGCATCAGTATTATTGAGCACACACACTCAGGGTCGCTGAATTTGACATAAAGTATGTGTATTAAAATCGCAGACTGCACCTTTAAGTCAGCATGTTCCATTAGTGCAGATAGTAAAGACGCAGTACAAGGAAAGACAATCTGCAATTAGACGGCGTTTGTCACAGTAATTAAACAGCGCAGGTGTAGCGAGGCTCAGGACAGAGCAGCACCGGACGTGCCGCTGCTTCATAGTCGAGGTGATATTTACTGTCGGCTGCATGTGTGCAACATTTACGAGTTATTAGTTGTTTTTGTTAACATTGGCGGGAGACATTGTGGTTCACAGTTCACTATGTTAGTGCTTAAAACAGGAGGGAAACTGAGTCAAATCAAATTCATGAGACGACCCAAGTTGGAAGTGATAAAAACAGATTGAGAGTGATTCAGCTGCCAAAGTCGCCCCTTTTATTCTTTCTATTGTTAAAGTAGAAATTCATAGGTAGAGATGGCCAAAGGAACTTTCTTATTTATACCACGTTTTCCTTGTTGGTCAATATTATATTCTGTTATATCTCCCAAATATGAATGCATCAGACAGGCAGCAGCAGTTCTTTGTTGTAGAGATCAGTGTGAAGGTTGAATCCTTTGTCTTTGGATCTGAGTGCCGGTGAGAAACTCAGAGGTGAGTCCAAAGACTACTGAGGCAAGCGGTGATCAAAGAGCAGCGGGGATCAATTACATACTGCTGTGAGTGAAGCCCCACAAAACATTGATGGGGACTACTGAGGTGTGAGGTTGTCCCACCGAGCTCCCCATCAGAAGGTCATTAGCACCAAGTGGGAGTTGACTGCATTAGCTCCACTGACAAGATGCAATGTCACACACGCTGATTGCGAGGGTTTCGTCAGGTGCCGGGGAGATTTTCATCATGAAGGGCAGAGAAACGCAGGAACTTAACTAATTATATGATAATAAGCCGCTAATGTAAGTAATCAGGGAAACTGTCTGCATGGCGGAGCAGAAGGACAGATGTGAGGTCGTGACGGGGTTTTTCACACTCGTAGGGAGACGTGACTTTGCAGGTGTGTGAACGCTCTCAGCTCGTTGCCGAGGGAGACACGTTTGAAGAACTCTTGTTCACCTTTTGTCTTCAAACGCAACGGATAAACATTTTAATTACGGCGTCAAATCGTCGTCTCATTTACCGCGGAGGTCGTGCACTTTTATCGACGGAGCTGCAATGTTGTTTTATATTATGCAGTTAAAATTCAAACATCTTCTAATTCAATTCTGCAAAGTTTTTACTGAAAAACCCACAAAAAAAATTCAATACGTCAGTTAGTAAAAAAGTGAGCATGAAAGAACGCGATTAATCATATGCGATTAATCGTAGTGGGCACTAACAGACGGATTCACTGTGTGCTTCAAGTTCAGCAGGAAAAATCAAATCTCCTAATTCCCTGATGAAGATGCAAAAACTACTTTTCCTGTTGCACATCGCAGGACGGTGAGTCTGCCGATCGAACATTCATGAGCGCAGCTTCCTTCTCGCTACACGCTCAAGGTCACACGGGCCGAGCGAACCCGCTCTCCTGTACATCTGTCCAATTTGGACCACGTCGCCGCACGCCCCGGCGCACAACATGCCGAATACATACAGAGTAAGCTGGACAGCTGGTGGATGTCATCGCCATGGAGACGGAAGAGTACCACAGCTGCAGTAAGTTAGTGTTCATCCACATGTTGATAGCTGTGTGCTTTTTTTTTTTTTTTTTTTGAAAGAGGATCATTATTTCTTTTATGTGTCATTATAAGGGAAAATGTCCTTCATTCCTGATTAATTCTGATGGTTTTTTCGGTTTTAAAAAGGACGGCTTGTGCGTGGGCCCGGCCACTTTCATGCGCTTTCACATGACGAACGTTATTTGGACGATAAAAGGAAAGAATGTCTCATTATAAAAACGAGCGGCGTATTCGGAGTCCCGGACGGCGGTGACGGCTGTCACGGCGCGTCTGGATAGACAACAGATGTCGGATGTCAAAGGCAGACTGTTCACTCACCGCTGAGCCACACGGCATTTGGATCATGGATGTGCAGGTCCGGACCGAAGACATCCTCTATAGTCACTTTCTTCTTAAGGGCGAGACTGTCATCCTCACCTGTCAGGATGCACCAGCGGATAAATAAACAAACCAGATATGATATACAGCAGCTCATGTATGAAATATAAGTGCAGCCGAAAAGATCTGAAGGAAAACTTCAAGACAGTCTTGTGAGATGAATTAGCATTTCAAGCCGGTGAGTTCACAAGTTTCAGAGAGAAAAACCTTTTGACTTTTTTATCAGCATGTTGCTCAGGAGGCCTGAGCTCCATCCCGGAGACTGTCACCACCTCACTATAGCACCATCGTCTTCTATATCTGCAGGTTGAACCTCCAACAACTATTCCCCACTACAGGCGGAGCAATTTAGAAATAGGAGCAAACAAGAGAGCCTCCATTGATGCTTCTGTCATCTGAGGCTGACAGCTGAACTGCAGGTGGAGCAAACAACAGGGGAACCAAAAGATGGGTTTGAAAAGAGACACAGTAAGTATGCGAGCTCCATAAGTGTCTTTCAGCGCACCTTTAGTCAGGAAACAACTGTTACCTCAAACGGGAGTTGTCACCACGGCTGACAACGGCAAGTCGTACTGTAAAGAAACTCTCGACCGGCTTCCCATTGAGACCGAACGGGGAGATGTGAGCTTTATTAAACACCGTGTCAGAAAGATTCTGAAATGTTTACTGACTTCAACAAAAATCGGAGAAATTATCTGTCGAAGCTGCAGAGTGATAGAAAAAAAAAAGCTAATTTGCCAGACAAGGTAAATGGTGTCTCTGATGCCGTGCCAATCTGACAAAAGACCGGAGCTATTACTGCATAATCATCTCCATTAAACAGGCCTGAATAACATTATCAAAAAGCCCATTACCTAACAAGTCAATGACCTCGCTGCTTTGTGAAATCAGTGCACAATCACCGACTGCAACGTCTCTGTGCAAACCGTGCTCCGCCTTTTCAAACGGGGTGGCGAAATTATAAAAGCTGTCTGCGCAGCGAGAAAAAGAATCCTGCTGGCAGGAGGATAAAGGGACTTCTTCTGTACGGCTAATCACATTAATACACAGTGAAAAATACACATGAAATAATAATAACAAGTCTCCTTTTGATGGTGAGTGTTATCATATTAATATTAATCAATATGTTTATCCGCTCTCGTTTTTTTTCAGAGTTTTAGGTAGAAAAATAGATTTTAATCATCAAGATCTGCATCATCTGGCAGCTTATTCCACGTTTCTGGCACGTCTGTAAATATCGATAAAGGACACGGAAGAAAATGATGGAAAAAAGAAGAGAAAGAATAAAATAGAAAACTCCTTAAAAGATAGTTTGAACCTTTATTTATGAATTCTTTTACTCTGGCGGGTGGAGCGGACCTTCCAGCCGGCGCTCACTTCCTTGAAAAGGAAACTTAAAAGGGCAGTTTGAGGACGAAGACTGCTTCAATGTCAGAGAAGGTGTGTGTGTGTGTGTGTGTGTGTGTCAGTACCAGTGTGTTATGGGGACTTAAATCCGTTTAGACAGACACATTGTGGTGACTGATGTCCCTCTTTTGGGGGCAGAAAGTGTATGTTGTTGTGTGTGTGTGTGTGTGTGTGTGTGTGTGCTGTACATACGTGGGGTCAGCAGGATGACGGAGGTGACAATCAGCGAGCAGATGAAGAGGATGACCAGCAGGGCGATGGCGATTCCCTTCC
>CAAKHC010019685.1:43647-59128 GCA_901007825.1 Macroramphosus scolopax | reverse complement strand
GTTGTGTGTGTGTGTGTGTGTGTGTGTGTGTGTGTGTGTGTGTGTGTGTGTGTGTGTGTGTGTGTATGTTGTTGTGTGTGTGTGTGTGTGTGTGTGTGTGTGCTGTACATACGTGGGGTCAGCAGGATGACGGAGGTGACAATCAGCGAGCAGATGAAGAGGATGACCAGCAGGGCGATGGCGATTCCCTTCCAGTTCCTCTGCGGCGGCGCGCTGCCCACCAGGTCCTGACCAACAACATAACAGCATCACGTTAAACTGATGCACTCACACGGGCTTTTATCCATTGTTAAACATCTAGAGATGAAATGATCTCCCTCCTACAGCAGCAGCCCGCTGTGCTGAGCAGTAATCAGTTTTATTTCCAAACGGACAGGTCTCGTTCCGGAGATGATCTCGTCACACATAAGACGGATGCGTGTTGTAATGTCCCACTCGGAGGCAGAGCCTCGGCTCGGGAGACGGCTCATTCTCCGTCAGACGGATGCCAGCTAAACTCGGCTCCTTGTGTGCAGCAACACTGCATCATCCAGCTGCTCCCCGCTGCTCGCGTACGAGGAGTCCCCGCAGCTTTGCCTGATAGCTGGAGTGGAGCGCCGGCTTCAGTGCAGACACAAGAGGCTGAATAATGAGCTGCTCTCTTCACACAGCCCAGCAGATGGTACACGGCTAATCAGTGCGGTTTGAAATACATACGCTGCAGAAATCTGCAGGACACGGGAAAACATTTGAACAATCGGCGGTAGTCAGGTGGCCTCTGAAGGCCGACCAACACTGATCTGTTGTGAATTTACAGTTCTGGGCCTGAAAGGAAATATTGATATTGTGCTCCTATGAAAAGCAACAGGAGCAGAATGTTCGCTGGAATAACTTCAAATGCAGTTTAGCCTCGTGAATTCCGAGCTGTCTTTTCTTTCCCCGTGACATCAAGGACTTTCTGGCGCGGTGTCAGACGTACATTGTTATCTTCCGAGACAGGTGACGTCGAGACGCCCTAATCTGGCGTGTGAATGACAAGATATTTTTAGGATAACTTTAATGAACGAGCGAAAGTTAAAGGGTGAAGTTAAGGGACCAGGGGTTTGTGTCAGGTGTCATTCCGGTCTAACTAATGGTCTTCAACTATGCTCACACACACACACACACACACACGCACATTAATCTCGGCGGTCACAGTCAGTGAGGACAGCAAGCAGCTCCAGCCACCCATATCAGTCCAGCTGTTGAAATCCTTGTAACTCATTAGACCTGGCTTCTGCCCATCTACAGTGAGTAGTTATACATTATGCAGCAGCTCAGTGAACCATCCACAAATTAACAAGGGGTGTGTGTGTGTGTCTGTCTATGTGTGTGTGCGCGTGTGTGTGTGTACAATAGAGATTGATACGGACCGCTCAACTCACGCAGAGAGACAGTTCTTATCTTCAGAGACTTCACAGCGTTTCAAGCTTCCTTCCATTGCAATGCTTAACACATATCAGTGTGTGTGTGTGTGTGTGTGTGTGTGTGTGTCTGTGTGTGCACCTACTGTGCCTGTGCAGTTTGTCTCACAGCAAAGCAAATCAATACGGAAAGCAGTGTGTAAGCACAGGAAGAAAAAAAAAAAAACAGCAGGCGCATCAATAAGCTGATTTATTGCGGCAGGGCAAGGATTTTGAAGATAAGGTGTACAGATTTGTGTATCGGAGTCATAAGATATTAATCTCCTTGGGTTAGCACACTCTCTAATAGGACAAACGCGCCCCGTTGAAGTTGCCTCCGACGCCGCTTGAATCCTCAGCCAGAAATAAAACTGTTGCTATGACAAGCATCCAGATAAGGGTCTTGTTCCTGCGTCTGTTTACTTGTTCCTCTCTCTGTATCTCCAACTGGAAAATGGCAAAACCATTCAGCGCCGAGATCTAAATATGACAGCTGGATGCGCGCCACGTAAACCGGCGAGGAAAAGTGTCTATCAGCAGAATAATGCCAGACACTTTGATGCCAGGCCGGGAGGCATGTGAGTAAATATTCCGGTTCCAGCCGTTCTCCAACCCCGAGACGAATCCAAACTCGTTGTGCCTGAGCACAAGAGGTGTTAGGCAAAAGGATTTCAGACAGCCTGCTTTTTTGGAATTTTAAATACATCTCCCAGAAGCCCTCGGGGCTAATTCAGGCTGCGGGAAAAGTGGGATGCAGATGACCTGATGAGCGTGAGCAGCGTTCGCTCAGAGGTCGGGGAGCTTCTTCCACACGCCTGATCAATGGACAATAAAAACATCCTCATTAAAACAGACAGTTAACTGTATGTTAACAACGATATTCATTTGGGTTATAACCACTTCTGATACCTCGACCTTGAACATGTGCCAAGATCGATCCGGTAACATCGTCTTTTCCCCTCTTTTAAACAGCTCAGCGGTTAATAATTCATTTGTGCGGTTGCACTTTGCTTGACCTGACCGTCTGTAAAACATCACACGCAAACTATGAAGCAACTTCCAACAATCCCAAAAGAATTAAATACACACACACAGAACTTTTGATGGTTTAGAATTAAAAACGAAATCGGATGTGCAACTTCGTTCGTCAGTTTAAGTCTGATCAAAGTATCCGATCAAGTATTTCTGGCCAGTGTTGGACCGATACCACTACTGAGCATCTGATCGACACAAGAACGTATTAATTTGCTGTGTCAGGGTTCTTCTTTGACCCATACTTCACCTCTCCGCCAGGTTCGCTGAAAATCTGCCAAATAAACGAACAAACAAACGCTTGACTTTGGCGTTTAGAAGTGAATCTAATCCAGTATTTTTCTTTAACAAAGATGAATTCCATCCACTCGTCAGGAAGCCGCTCTGTGACACCAGCATCTATCCAGCACACGGCTTTAGGTAAAGACTAGTGTCATTGTATCCCATCTATTTATTTATTCACCGTGTGTCTTGCCAAAGAACCAGAACCACCCACTCCCTTTTAAAACTGGTATTGTTCATCCGTACGATCCTCTGTTATTACAGTGTCTCATCCCGCTGGAACCGCTTTCATGCCCGTGAGAACTGTGGCACATTTCACCCTCCTACTCAACGAGCGGAGCCTTGAAAATCACACGGAATTCAGTGAACATAATCAACGACGTGTCTGATTCCAGCCTTGACGAGCCAAACGAGACGTTCAGGATCTCACTTCTGCTTGGACGTTTTGATTTCCCTGATGTTCCTCCTGTTTGAGTACGTAATAAACTGTGCAGAGGTAAAGTTAGTCCCGGGGTGTTGACCTTTCTGTCGGGGGTTTCAGCAAGATAAAAGGGCACCTGTCTGCCCAAAGTAACCTCGGCCACTGGCAGCACTTCCTGACGCCTCCCTCTGTATGTGCAAAGAGCAACCATGCATGTCACACAGCTCACAACATAAAAGCTGTATCAATAAAGGAGAGCTGCAACCATTACTGCCTCCTCCTCCTCTTGAGCAACTGCACATCCAAATAAACTCAGTATAGGTGTTGCTTTTAAAGGGCTGGAAATCCACAAGACAGGAAGCAACACATCATTTCAATCCATTTGTTTGTAGTTTTGATCTATTTTTGAGACGAGGAGGCGAAAGAACGAAGCGTCTTTCACGGTCAAGCTTTCCTTCCACTCTGCCTCTAATCCGCTCTCCCTCCCACTTTCCCTTTGTCTAACAATCTCTTTGTCTCCTCGCTTGCCGCTGAAGTGTGAAATGGATCTTTCCTGATCTCTGAGCACCTGGTTTCCAAGGGAACCAAAAGACCAAGAGTCATTTGAGTCGGATGTGCGGTGGAGTCGGCGCTGGCTGTGCTGTGCTGTGCTCTGCGTACAGTACGGTGACGACTAATATCACTGCTGACTGTCATTTGGGAAATGTACAAAAAAGAAAAAAATGGACTCATAAAACGAGACACCCCTCGATATAGACGTTTGAAATGAAAGCAATCTTCGGCCATGTACAGACATCGGACACTTGACACCTGATATATTGCTCCACTGTAACAGAGAAGGTTCAAACAGGAGAGTGAAGCACAGGCCTTCGGGCACGGCGGCGAAACTTTTCCTCTGGAGCAGCATCAATAAATCATGCACATTCACGGGCGAGATTAAGAATTCATGCACGTGCCTTTTGGTTCGTGGATAGCAGGACATCAGACTGTCTCTGTCTATCCAGCCTGTCTTTGTCTGCTTTGGAAACTACGACTGAGGTCAGCCGATTGGAAGCAAACGTCTGTATATTGTGACCTGTAGTGATTCTGTGTTTATTGAAGGAAAGTAGCTGAGCACTCGTGAAATCCTTCTGCGATAATTCTAATGAATGAACTTGATTTGACTCTATTACAGAACAATGATCACACAATAATAGTTACCACAGTAACGACTGCACAGCTGGTTCTCCATTGTTGACAGATTGTAAGTCGCTTTGCACACAAGTGTCTGCAAAAGGACGAATGTGAATGTAAATATAAACAATTTTTTGTGCTATTTATAATGGACACTTCCCCTCTGTCCTCGCTCCAACTTCAAGTATATGCCCGGTCGTTGCATAACCCAGATGTTAGATACCTCGTGAACATCAGCTTTAGCTCTTCTAAGCGGAAAAGTGACTCAACTTTTCAACTTTCAGTTGACAGACTGAATGAATAGAAAACTGCTTATCAAATCCACCTTCCTTCCAGTTGTGTCCTCAGAACACTCCTTGTGCAAAGGAAAAATGTTTTCCAGTAAAAACAGCTGCACTCTGCTGCTGGAAACAGGTTTATAGAAAGTGAACTGCAGTAAAGCTGCCGGTCCTGAAACCACAGCGCTGAGCCGCTGTTGATAAAACATCCTGCTAAAGCTTTAAACTGACTTTCCTTAAACATCTTACCTTCTTAAGTTTATATGTGTGGAAATGGTAGAAATAGTACTAAGACCAGCAGCGTTTAAATATTAGTGAGGTAAGCAAAGTGCATAGTGATGTCAAAATAATATTAAATGATTTAGACCCCCTGGTTTTTATGCCATTATCCAATTTCAATTCATTATTTAATATCTTGTGAGATGCTGTTTCTCCTCAGTGGTTCAGAAACTAAAAGTCTCTCCATCACCTTCAGTATTCTAGATGTTGACATGTCTGAAATAAGATTGCATCAAATCAGTGTGTCGCATGATGCAGCCCTGTTCCCCCAAGGGGGACGTGCAAATCACCCCCTAAAATACATCAAATATGTGTGCACATGCAGCTGTAAATAAATCGAAGCAATGACGGTTAAAAATAGCTTTGAACACAGAGATTTCCTTGGCTTGAAATTAAAAAAAAAATCACTTATTCATAACAGACAGAGCACGGCAGCAATTAGAGTAGAGAGTAAAACAGGAAGTTACTTGATCACGCAGCACGATGCGAAATTATTTCACAATCATACGACTCTGACATTTTCTCTTTCGGCTTAGGAACAAAATGTTAGGAGCCTGTTGCTCATTTTCCAGCGTCCTCCGTCATTAAGCAGCGGGTGGACGTGACGGGTGAAGGGAAGCGAGTTTGAGATCATTTAAAGTCACTAGTGAGGCGGTCGTTGACACGTTGGCATCATCTAAAGTGGAATAAATCCATGTGTGGCTCTGTTTGAACATGCGTATTACATTTAAAGACTATTAAGTGTTAAGAAATATTACTGCAAACCCTAAATGTGTTATATCATCACCACAAAGGGAAATTATAACAAAGAGTCTTAAAGTTGCAAAAAAGTACAAAACATCAGTAGACGTGTTCTGGGCTTTGTGCAGCTCCGTCGTCGGTCTTTGTACGAATTAATAACATGTCGTACTGAAGCATCCTGCCGGCTAATATCGTCAGGGGAAAGGCTGTTGAATTACAGCTCGGACAATACGCACACAACATCTTTTAATCATCGGAAGAAAGGTAGCAACAATGTGACTGAAGCTGAATTACTGACAAACGGACGAGATGGAAAGAACTCGCTTTCTTTTTTGAACTGAATGTTTTCCTCAAAAATGTTCCCGAAAATTGAATCCAGTTGGACTGAATGAAAGATAAGAGGCCCCTATTATCCTCTCTGAATAATTATGAGCAGACCAAATGGATGTGGAAAATCACAAAAACACATTTAATCATCGGGGGAATATTTGGACCCGTTTCCTCCGTGTATAACAGGTTTGTGAGTGCATGCAGCCGCTCGCTGCTGCAGGAGTCACCTCTGATCCGCGGGGTACTTGTGGTTTTAATGCACAGCGTTCCAGATATTTCTGCTCTGCTGTTGTTAAATGACATAAAGTAAAAGCGTTTGCTGACGTTAACAAGACAATCAGCTAAATTTGAAAAGCGTCACGTCGATAAGAGATGTGATCATGAACAAAAAACCTGAGCACCATTGTGTGGAGACAATTAGAGGGTTCTTTACATTCATGCACCAAACAACAGAGTGAGAGTGGCAGTGTATTAGATAAGGAAAGCACTTTCTGAGTGTGTGTGATAATCACTGTGCACTATTGAAGACAGATGCATTAAAAGCTCCACCGTGTGCAGCGGTGATGCTGCAGTCCAGAGGCCCGAACCTCAGGTGTGTTTCTAAGCTGCACTGTATCTCCTTAGTCTCTGCATCATTAAAGAGTGGATGCACATGCAGGCTTTGGTATATGAAACCGATCTTACAGGGGGGAGCAAGGTCATTGTTGAAGCTGAGGCGTCTGAGGGGGATGAGAGAAGAGTTGTTGTTTGTACAAACTGTTCACACATAAAAAGCAGCCAAACAAGGTCACATATGAAAAACAACTGCTGCGTGTGCTTGTTGTGTGTGTTCTGTTGCGTCGCACCGACAAAAAGCAAACGTGCATACGTGCATTTCGCTCCCTGTGTGCTTCCTTTTTTCCGAGTTCTGACATCGCATTTCCTCTCAGCCTTCAAAAGGAGCTCACGCTCTTCCTGTTTGATCTGAGCGTGTTTGCGCTGCGATTCCAGTTCCGCTCTCCTGCGTTCGCAAACGTAAGAACAGCATGCAGAATCACCAGGACGCATTCCGAGACAGAGGCAGAGCAAATGAACAAGAAAAACAAAATGCAAATGACTTTTTTTTGTTCAAACTTACAATTATGTGCAGAGGAAATGCTGTTAGAAGCAGCTGCTAAATTGGCTCTCACATACTGTGCAGAGCTTGAAAATATGCACCGAACAGCCACAGTGTTCAGCGGTTTTGTAGAGATGTTCTCACATTAGATGAGAAAACATTTCAATCTACATAATGATATCAATGCTGGAAGCTCAGTTATGTAAAGCCAGGAGTGGATTGTGTGTCCAAACGCCATTACATGACTTCAGAGTGTTCCCTACGGCCTCATGCAGAGAACACTCCAAACTCAATGAGCAGACAGGACAATGCTAGACAATTAACACCCACTCTGTCTCCCTGCTCTCTGTTTCACTCCACAAACTTTTCGCAGTGGTTAAAAACGAGATGTTTGTCCCCGAAATCAAAGCTCTTCAATATCCCGTGTGTCAGATCGAAGCTGTCGTCTGAGTCTATTTGCTCAGGAAAACAGGACCCACTCAGGCTGTTGTAGGATCGAAGGCTCCTCTGGTGGGCTGATGTTACCATAAGTTCATCAAATATTCAAGTACAAGTTTAGAAGTTCTGCCTTGTTCTGCCATATGTTCCCACTGCAGGTGCTTTTTCAGCCCCGATGGAATAATTCGGCGATCTAATTCAGATGAACTGCTGCCTCTTATCTGTTTGACTGTCCGTGAGAGCTGGCGGCTTTACAGGAAACACACACAGGAATAAAACATCAACGCGGAGGGAGCAGAGACGGGAGTCCTACCTGCTCCTGCTGCTGAGCCGCTTTCACCGGCCCGTTCGTGTCTTTGGCGGAAGTCATGAGGGTAAATAAAGAGGAGAGGAAGGATGGAAGAACGTCCGCTGCTCAGAGGTGCAGAATAATGAAGCTGAGAGAGACGCGCCGACCGAGAGCGAGGGAGAGAGAGAGAGAGAGAGTGGCGGAGAGAGTGAGAGAGAGAGAGGGAGGTGTACAAAGCGTTCAAGGATATCCGTGCTAAAATAATGAACAGTGTGGGGGCAGACTGCTCAGGATGGATGTGCAGGACCGCTGCGATGTGGGAGTTTCAGTTTACCTTCAGTCTTAACCGTCTCCTATGACACCAACATCTGACCAGTAGATTTACTTATATGCACGACTGAAACACGTTCAGTTGAATAGAAGAAGCATCATGTGGTCGACTGAAGGACTTCCAATTGTCAGTGTAGTGATGTAGCCACATAAATAGAAACTCAATCTTTCCATCCGGACCAACAGTTGTGCTTCCATACAGATCAGAGGAGTCATCGGATGGTTTGAAAGAGTATGAAAAGGATGTGAAACATCTTCACAGTCACCTCATCTCAACCCGATCGAACAGCGGTGGGAGCGCTCTCCATCATTAAAACATCAAATGAGGGAATATCTTCAGGAAGGATGGTGTTCATCTCTTTCAGCGGAGCTCCAGCTACTTGTGGAATCCAAGCCGAGTCACGTTGAAGCTCCTCTGGTGGCGAAATATTCCAGACACTTACAGTATTTCTTCCTTTAATCTGTCACCCATGTATATTTAGCTCTACAGGCTCCCATCACTCGGCTCCAAGCTTACTGCAACTGATAATTTAGAGAGCTGTCAGTTTGAATCAGATCACTGTAGGCACTCATTGCAAGTCCATTACACAGGAAGTGGAAACAGGAATCAATGCAACAAAGCCCAAGAATACTTTCAGGTATCAGTGTCGTCCTTGCTCGGGAGACATCTGCTTCTTTCTTTGCTGAATTTATAAGACTTTCATGACTGACAATGCTCTGTAAATTGCAGCGCAGGCAGAGGGAGGGAAGAAAAAAAAAGATATGCAAAGTGTCTGTAGAGCGCCTATAAAAAAAAAAAACCATCCACTGTGTGCCAATGCTGCTGTATTGTCTGCCAATAAAACAAAGGTTTGCTTCTGGCCTGGCTCTTGAGAAACACCGTTACCGTCCTCCCACATCGAGCAGGAATAGTTCCCGACAAAACATTGTTTGTGCCGTACCTCTGTCGCCGTGCGACACATCTCTGTGCACACACACACACACAGAAACAGAAAGACGTTCTTATTAGAACAGCTTGTCGGCCTATTTTCTGCAGCACACACACACACGCTCCTGCACATGCTGGTGAGGGCGTCTCTTCAGAAGTCCTGCACGGTCTCTGCAGGGCTCCTGGCCTTTGGAGCTAATCATCTGTTGGAGGAGAAGGAGCAGAACAATCTAAGTCGGTAAAGAAGCTGGGGGGAGGAGGAGGATATACATGGCAGTAATTACAGAGGAAGATTCCCTTGTTGTTATCACGTCTTCTCCATTATGTGTATCAGTATCATTAGGGGCAGTTCAAGTTATTAAAGGCTCTGGCAGGTGTTTATGGATCTATATAAAAAACAACCACAACAAAGCAAACTCCTATAGAGAGGGACCAATAACACCAAGAGGATCCCTGGGCCACGTACCAAATCGCTCAAGGATAAGCAGTCAGGATAGAAAGTAGCAATGGAGAGGATACAAACACATTGAGACACCGTGAGAATGAAAGAAAGGACCCTAAAGCGTCGCAGATAAACATTTGGTTTTCAGGACGACTCTGACAGGAGATTTAAAAAAGGACCACACGGTGTATCAAACACATTTCGCCACTGGTGTCACCTCACACACACACACACACACACACGTACACACACACACACACACACAGCCTGGGGGGGAGCTGCATGACCAGCAGACTCCTTTCAGCACCGGAGCTGTGGACAGCTCCTCTGCCACAGGAAGCCGGTGCAGGTCTCACTAAAACACGTCAATACAATACATCATATGATCAAATTATATTAAAGTGCACATCTAATGCTTCACAGGTGGCGCAATAAAGGAAAGATCTGTGTTAAATGAGTTTCACAGCAGACGACGTGAGATTCTTTCCCCTCTCGCTGTTTTTTTTTTTTTTACTAATGTGCATTCCAGCGTCGCTGTAGGTGAAAGATTAAACCGATAACGAGGCGAAACAAAACAACAACAAAACTTTTAACAGAGGTTAAAGTCATCAGGGCGGCATTTAAACGATAAACAGGTGCATTAATCAGAGAGGCAGACATTAAGGAAGGGCTTAACAGACCAGCAGAGCTCTAATAAATGAGACGAGAGGGGGAAACATAAGAAGATTGATCATCACGGTATATTACATGTGGGATTCCAGCAACAATTAGACAAACAGGAGACGAGCTCGCCTAATGGGCTCGAGGGTCGGAGCCTTAAAACACCTTAACACAACCGATCAACAATCTATATTCTCTTCAATGGCTTTCTGTGTTTTAGTGTCCATCGACAGAAGCTGTCATATAAATCTGCCTCCCGAAGCCCTCGACACCATTATTGTTTCTTTCAGGGTGACGAGCAGCCGTGTTCGTAATCCTCAATGCACAGTGGGGAAAGTCTTCAACTGCATGCTAGCTCCCCCCAGTGATCACTAGTTGTCTGACATCTTTATGTTGCTCACAACTGAATATTTAGCTAATTACTCACAAGTCAATTCCTGTTTTTTTGTTGTTGTTTTTTACGATCTGCACTCCAGGGCTTGTTTTAATGTTATTACAAATACGTAAATACAAAGTGGGTTTAATTATGAAGACATTAACTTGTGTGTTTGTGCAGATATAAAAGAGTAGATTGTGGACATAAAGCCGGGGCCATCTGCTGCAGCCGCCGCGTGTCAGACCGAGGAGGACGAGGACGGCCCCTCGAACGCCAGGACGGCGCTGTTTGATAACCGATCATTATCTCTCCGCAGAGCAGAAAGCCTCACACAGTCACTTAAAACCAACAATGCCAGACAGGAAATCATTGCCCGCCATGTTTTGGTGTAAATGCATCCCAGAGGGTTTTTTCCAGGCAGCAGACAGCGAAGCATCAATGGGGAGACGAACATTATATCATCTGTGCAGCCAATGCAACCAACTACACCAGCTTTGCAACCAATTATAACAATAATCGTCTGGACGCTGGTTATCAAGGTCATATCTATTCCCCACATGCACTATTTAGTGTATCTTGCTTTTTAATTGAAGTCAAATTTCCCGGATTACTTCCTGGGAGTTAACAACCTTGAACTTTAAAACATGGGCTTGACATTATAGCCCAGTATCAGGTATCTTCATCCCCCCTCCTATTTTAATTTGAACTTTTATGTCAACCCATAAATCAATCTTCAAAAATAATTCATTATTCCCCCACGACCTTTTAATCCTGCCGGCGTGGGGAAGTCTGTGAACAAGAATATAATCATGTTCAGCCGATGTAAATTATTAAAAGTTGTATGTATAATTTGCTGATGTATGGTATTGATATGCTTCGGGGGGAGAGGGAGTGACTGGCTTTTGATTAATCCCAAAGTTTCCGACCTGCTTCAGACTCGCCAGTGTCGATGTGGGATTTGAGTGTAAACACTTGAGACTCGGTCACCTCTGTGACTTGATCTCATGACCTTAGAATATCTCAAATCGACAGCCTCTCAGGCGGAGAGCCAGTGGAGCTGACGGCAGGGAAACTCTTGACGGGTTTATTAGCCGGTATTTAAATTTTGAAGAGAAATTAATAAAACGTGCAAAGACAACAAATGAACATAAATCGTCCCGGCTGCAGTTTCAGATTGTTCTCGTCCACGACGCCAAGCAAACACCATCAATCAACGGGGGCTGCTGATTTAGGAAGCAGCTGTTTCCATTCAAGCGTCGAGCCAGCTGTCAGCACAGCCAACTCAATCATCAGTCACGTCCCCTTCGCCCTCCGGCCGGCCGCGACTCCTTCAGCTGCACGACTGCCAGCTCGCCTGGATCGGTGGGTGTAAATGATGCTCCTCTGTTTCCTCTGCCGAGCTGCTGCTGCTGCAAAATCCCAGGATAAGAATGGAGCCGCCATGTGGGCAGACCTGTGCAGTTCATCACGGATCATTACTGTACTTAAAGGTTATCTAGTCGGCCTGGAGAAAACACACCTGCGGATGCCGTGAAGTGATTAAAGGCAGGGGGACGTTTTTTTTTTCCCGACTGCAGGAAGAGGCACTTTTTCACTGTCTGGACGTTTCAGGAGGGTAATTAACAAGTCCACAAGTCTTTAATCAGACTCATTAATGGTCTTTTACCCAGAGAGGAGTTTCAGAGGGAAACAATTAATCCACCACTGGATGGTTCGGACTGTAAAAAGAAGATACCCCAACTTAAGGTTAATTCCCTCGACCCTGTACGTCACGTATTGATCCTTATCAATATTTAACTGCTTCTCTGTGAAGATCGGCCACCTGGTCAACTGAAGTAATGAACACAGCGGTCGATGATCAATGTTGCTCCGTCTCTTTAAAGAAACCAGATGTGGCACACTGGATGTAGAGACGGTGTCTACGTGTCTGTCATCACCCGAAGGCACCTTTATGCATATGTGATAAAATAAAGTAAACAGGAGTAGAGTGCAGATACGAGTCAGATAATAAAACAGGGAAAATTATGTCAACAAGGAAGCAGTAAAGTTGTTCATAATGTAAAGCGCAGCTGGCAGCTACACAGAGTACAGAGGGTGAGTCAGCTCGCATTTACAGGGCATTAACCCATCTGCTGATCCAGTCCTCGTAAAACAGACTTACGAGCCTCATGAACTTTATGTGCGGCTCGTCAATGGCTTACAAGAGGCTCGTAAAACGCAGGGGAAAAAAGTTTAAACTTAAATCTGCATTTTGATTAGTTTTTATGGAAATGCAGAACTGGCTTGTAATTAATAGTGATGTGTATTAATGTCGGGGGTGTTTAAAAAAAGACTGTCAGATACAAACAAAAGTGTAAAAGATGTGATTCAGTGGACCAAAAGGAAATGACAATTAATTATAAACAAGGATACGCTAATTAATATTTCAGCACCCTTCTATTCTTCTTCAGAATGAAGAAGCAGAAATACTAAGGGGAGTGATTAAAAGCAAATTAGAACCATCTGAGTGAATAGTGCTTCATCGTTATCCGTTCACAGCGGGTTTGAAAAAAAAAAAAGGTTTTCATCATCGGGCTTCTCCGCGTCTCCAAGGACACGGGCCGACTGACAAAAAGATTTCCAATCTAGCTTGTGTTTAATTATTCCCCCTATGTGTCTTTATTAGTGCTTCCGACCCAAATGAGGCATTTAACACACACACACGCACACGCACACAGAGAGAGAGAGAGAGAGAGAGAGAGACGTCATCAACTTGATACAAGCTTAGAGTCGATTCAAACAAAATACAATCAAACATCTTTGACGTACATCTATTATCTTTATGTATGTTTTAACCCTTTCATGCATGAACTATGACATCATCAGTAAAGTTTTTTTATTGCTCTTTAGGCATGAGGACCAAGATTTGTGTGAAAACTACTAAATAATATATGTATATATACAGAAAATGTGCCTACATAGTGGTAGTGTGACGTTAATAAGAAGATCCTTCATTAGAGAAGACTATCATCTTCTGTAGAGGCTGATGTGCATCTATGTCATCAAAACCAATGCATGTGCAAGAGAACTGCCTCTGACTAGCTGTCCACTGCAGTGACCTCTGTCCCTGAAAGGGTTAAGAAAACTGTAAAATTTCTGCACTCAACCGCGCTTCATCTGTGACCGTCACAGGAAAATCCCTACGAACTGGTGAAGGCCCATAAAAAAAGTTAAGGGATCACCTGACGTATTACAATTCATCCCGCGGGAAGAGTAAACTGCACTGGATCCCTCCTGGCGGATGTGGAGATAATTCCCTGGATAAGTGATTCATTCGACATTGTGGCGCTAAATGAAAAAAATTAGGGGATTAATAAAGTCATTAAGATTCATCCTCGGGGAATATTAAACATCTGTATCATCAACATGGTTCGTTAATCAAAACAGACAGTTTACTTTGTGACTAAACCATCATTCTCATCACGGTGCTACGAGGAGGATCAAGGGAACACAGATGACACATCCTCCAAAGGGGGGGGGGGGGCATGGAGGTCTGAACAATACGTCATGGCGATCCATCCAAATGTTTTATCTTTGTAATTTGGGTCGCTGATCGATGAACATTTAGTAAATAAACACCTAATGATCTGTGGCAGTTGTATAGATGGTAGCAGCGGTATCTTTGGAAGAAATACTAAATACTGCGACAGCTTGTACACTGTCAGCTCTCCCTCAAAGTCTCTCAGGGGATTTGGATAAAGTTTGAAACCGTCGTGTCACATTCCGAACCGCGTCAAAGCAAACGCATATTTCAGGCATGAAGGCGAGCCGCTAAGCTGAAGCCTGAGTCTGTCAAAGTGTCTCGTCGGTGCCTTTGCTCCCTGCATGACGCTGAGGAACGTCAAATGAAACGTCTCACCGCGACGACTTCTAAAGCACGTCTATCCGTGGAAACAACCTAAACCAAATTCCAACCTTAAAGGAGAGAGAGGGAGAGACGTCATGCGATCAATATCGGCTGGATACAAGCTTTGGTCAACCTGGAACCGGTTCTAGATTGTCATCCCTCGTTAGAATCATTGTTTCATAGTGAGTGTCTGCACTGTTATGATCCAGGTTGGTAGGGGGCTTATTAAATATGTATATAGACGAAAAATGCTGACAATGCATGCTGGGAGTGGGGAGGCACTCAGGTCATTACAGTGCAGCCTTTGCTTAACCACAATAACGTCTATAAGGAAAGTTAAAGACAACCAGGACAACACAATAATGCACACAGGAAGTACTGCAGATATAGTTAAAACATGTGAGCATGACACCCCAAAAACACAATTCAGTCCACCATATAATTTGTTACGCAGCGCTCCTTTGCATGTTCAGGCTGATGTTTCAACTAACCGGCAGACAATTTTTTTTTCTAAATATAATGACTATGATTTTGCAACTCTATTCTGCATCTGAGTGGCTGTCAGTTAAAGTGCTCATTATATCATCAGACTGTTTGAAAGCTAAATAGATAAATAACTCTGACACCTCCTCAAGCGTACAAAGAGGCTGGTAATTCTGCCTTTCACATGCTCAAACACACGTGGATGAAAAGCAGAACCAGACAGAATAATGACACCAAAATGCTTCACACATTAAGAAGAAGACGTAAACTCATATTCCCTCAATGAGATTCAACTCACCTTCCAGAGTCGCTCCAACCGGGACAACTTTCGAGTGTTCATGCTGATGGAGCGGCTGCATGTGGAGTGTCAGCGTTGGAAAGAAGGAGTCAAGAGTGATGAGGATGCAGAGGGAGACGGTGAATAACGACCTGCTCATAGGGCAGACGCACCGCAGCTCTCAGTGGAAATAATCCCACAGTCAGCACCTCAGCATAAATTCCATACATTAAGTTGGAGTGAGTGCCCACGTGGGTGGGTGTGTGTGTGTGTGTGTGTGTGTGTGTGTGCGTTGTGATGGATGTTTTGCCCTTTTATG
>CAAKHC010019685.1:18640-43627 GCA_901007825.1 Macroramphosus scolopax | reverse complement strand
GTGTCACCTCAGCATAAATTCCATACATTAAGTTGGAGTGAGTGCCCACATGGGTGTGTGTGTGTGTGTGTGTGTGTGTGTGTGTGTGTGTGTGTGTGTGTGTGTGTGTGTGTGTGTGTGTGTGTGTGTGTGTGTGTGTGTGTGTGTGTGTGTGTGTGTTGATGTTGCATAGACTTTTTCCAACTGAAACTTCTGAATCACCATCATCCACCTCATCAAAGGGGAACCTGCATGAGAACTCTACACCTGTCGTCACACCGGCCGAGGTCACGTCAGCGACCTGGGGGAGAATCAGCCGCTGACAGCCGCACTAATCTCTGAAACACGACCCGTCTGGAGAGCGACGGACGAAGCCAAAGCGCCCGGCCCCCTTCACAAGGATCAGCACCGAACCACTTACCTGGGCCATTAGCTACATCACGCTGTTTAGCACAGATCAGCATTACACACCGCACACAAGGCCGAGCCACATGTGTTGTTTATCCCGTCTCCACTCTGACGTTCTCCGAGGAGCCCGCCACACCAATATTTCTAGGTAGTGTTGATGGATGAGGGCTAGAGTTTCCTAAAGTGTTGGTGAGTCAAATGGGCCAAGTGAAATAAATACCTGCAACGTGCCACTTACACACATCTACAAGCAGTCGTTTGAAGTGCACTACATGCCCGGCATCAAACAGATATCCAGCTGACAGACAGAACTCTCTTTCTTGTCTGTTGTCTGAACAAACAAGCCGTAATGTCAGAAGACCAACATGTCTTCCTAAGCACATCCCCGCAATAAAGCCTCTGCATTCCCATGATGCACCAGTCAGGTTGGAGGGTGAAACATCCATCATCTTGGTTCGGCTCTCCGGTCTTTGGCGGGGGTTTGGATTCGACAGGCTTCCAGAACAGTGAATCACTCAGCAGCGCTCCCCGTTCTCTCCACCTCGGCTACACCAAACAATCATTATCTCCCCCATTTCTGTTCTGCTCCATGTGAGCTGCACACCGAACATCATCACACAAGTCGGCGCTCCAACTCCCAGCTCAGGGAAAAAAGCAATCTTCTCCCCCCCCACCCGTCCCTGGAGCTCTGGGTCTCATTCAGACACCCTGACTCCTGGCTTACAGGAGAAATATTAAATGGAGATGGTGATGTACATGCAGGACGCCACAATTCGGAGTATGTCTGTCAAAGCGAGGTTGAGTACACATGCAGGGAGTGAAAACTCCATGTGCCTGCACACAGGAGGCAGGCAATTGGCTGTATACACAATTTCACACACATAAATCCTCACTCCAGGGCTCAGATGCAGCCAACATCTTGTTACCCAGCGCTGACTCTGACCGGGCCGACCTACATGCTGAGCTATCTCCCCGAAAAGAAATAATCCACAAACCTACCTTCACGGCTGGGGGGACAAAACCCCTGTCAATTGTAACAAGATTAGAATGCTCATAAAGGTCTGGGGAAGGATGCAGCATGAAAACCCATCTGCTGTGTTATTCATCAGAGGACTCGACCAGAGCCCGGAGCAGGAGAGGGTCTGCCAGGACGCACTTCAGAGGCATGTAGGGGAAGTTGGCGTTTTCCTGCCCAGCAACGTCAACACGACATCATCGTTAATGATCGTGGGGACATGCATGTACATTATGTATTAATCGCCTCCTTATGTGGCATATACATCATGTATCAGCGGATGCTGCAGCGAAGGACAAACATCTAACGCTGGCTTTGTCTACAAAATGTATAAAAGGGGACTTGTTGCTTGTCCCTGCAGGATTCACTGCCACCATGTTGACTTTCAAGTTGCATACTGTATATGCCAGTTGGAAAATAACGTGCTGGTGTGTTCGCCTCTGTGTGTGTCCCCGGGGTGTGTCGCCGCTGTATCATGGCAGGGTCGATAAGAGAATCTGCCTGTGTGACACAACAGATTACTCCTGCCTGGTCTCGGCTCGGAAAAAAAAGAGACCGCGCGAGGACTCCGGAGACATGGCTGCTCGCCTCTGCTGCTCTAATTCTACCCGACAGAAATACTGTGGAAAGAAAATTCCTTCTAGAAATGATCTTTTTTAACCGTCTTTTAAACGCAGCCGTTAAGGGAACGGTAGAGGAGAATTCTAAATCAAGCAGACACAACAGAGGAGAGAGGACCTAGTGCTTTAAATATAACATTTAAATATAGAAAATGCTTGAAACTGTCACTAGAATAAAAACCTTGGGAGTGAATTTGTGCTTGAAGAGAGCGTATATCTGTCGTCTTCTCTCTAAGAGAGCAACGTTACTGATTGTCAACCACACAACTATTTAAGTGAATCCTCCAAAGGAAAAGGGAAGATAGTTAGAAAGAACGCGGAGGCATGAACAAGAGGAACAAAGGATATGGGAATGAGGTGGGTTAAAAGACGGATATATTTAGCTTCAAACAAAGATTTTTAAAAAAGCAGCAGCGGCGTTGCTTTAAAAGGCCACTCGGCTGCGGTTAAAGCAAACGTATCTATAAAGTTTTTTTTTACAATTTATTTTAGTCTGCTGCTTCATTTTCTTCATGTCTGTGCTGAACACGGAGCTCTTCTGGATCGTCCATGTGTTGTTTGTCTTGAGGGATTCACTGTACACATATAATAACATAGAAGACTGAAGAAAGCGAAGTAAAATACTCCAAAAACAGCCGAACCCGGGTGAAATCTTTATCTGTGGAGTGAGTTAATCTCCAGTGGAAAGCAGAGAAGATATCAAGCAGCAGATCATCAAACAGGGGAAGGCTGACCAAAGGCATGAATATTTAATCATTTAAACTACATATTGTATTTACTGCTGCGTGAATAATTCATCAGCTAAACTAATACTTCCACAACTCATGGGGTTTTGAAACGGGGGCTTAATGAGCGCTGATGATGTTTTGTTAGTTCAGAGAC
This sequence comes from Macroramphosus scolopax, assembly GCA_901007825.1. NCBI lineage: Eukaryota > Metazoa > Chordata > Actinopteri > Syngnathiformes > Centriscidae > Macroramphosus > Macroramphosus scolopax. The sequence continues at coordinate 40,723 of CAAKHC010019685.1, read as the reverse complement.
TGGAGCTCGGGATGAACGTCTGCAGGGGGGCCGACCAATAAAGCCTCCGTATTTAAACACTGGGTAACACTCGCAGTCAGATTTTGCAATAATACAGTCATCATGAAGATGAAGGGGGGGCCGTCTCGGCGAGGCAGAGGCCTGCCGTCATGTTGTCGGCAGGTTAATGGAGGTGGTGGGGGAGGGCAGAGCGGTGAGGCATGATAAATAGCATGTCAACACAGCTTTGAGGCGCTGGGGGTGAGTGGATGACCTGTTGATCTGCCCTCTGGTAACAAAGGAGCAGGGAGAAAAAAAAAGGTAGATACCACGGCAAATGAGACAGAAACAGACAGGGACCGGGGGAAATAACACGCTACAGTGGACGGAGCAGGCTGCATGACCCAATCAGAGGAGGCTCAATGTGCAATGTGACAGCTGCATCTCCAGATGGCGGTCAGATACACCAGCGAGCAAGAGTGTGTGTGTTCCCGGAGCTTACAGCCTCACCCTCTCCACCTTTGCAACCATGGTAACGCTGAGCACGAGGTCCTGCTGAGGATGCTGCACCGTCCCCGAGGGAGGGGAGGAGCCGCGCCTCGTGGGCCCTTTACGACACTTATGTTTGAATGATCAGCATTCCTGCTGGCCACAACTCGGACCAGGTACATTTGTTGCACGTCCGTCCCACTGACATTTCCCCTTCTAGCTATTTACACAGCGTTTATCTCGGAGCCTTTCTCTTTTTGTTTTGGTCGAGTACAGCTGGTAATGAAGCCAGTGGCAGCCTTCAGTAAACAATCATCACCTGCGGCCAACAGTTATCCCGGCAACACAGATAATGAGATCATTCTTTTTATCCGGCTGCACTCCGTCGGTTGATTGATTTGAGCTCCGGACCTCAAAGGGAGCACAGAGCTAAACTAAGACCTGGGAAATGGGCCAAACTGTGTTACTCAGATCTTGAGTATCTCCGACTACGAGGCCCAGTTTAAGTGCACATGAGGACAGGCAGCGTGTGTGTGTGTATGTGTGTGTGTGTGTGTGTTTGCCAGCCCTGGGCTGTCGTATGCAAAGTGAAATACATTTTACACTTAAATCAGACAGTCAGGGTAATTTATGATTCATTCCTTTTGAACTCCAATTCCCTGCAACCCCGAAACAGGATAACAAAAATCGTGTGGGCGGAGAATTTACCTTTGATAAAGCGCTGTATGAAACATGAAACATAAGCAGGTTAATTAAACAATGACAGCCGTGCAGGCGTGACGACGCTGTAACGGCGGACGGCCTTCGGCTGAGATCACCGCCCGGAACAACCATGAGCCGTGAGAGATGGAGCCTGCGTGACCTCACTGTCTCCAAGCCATTTCTTTGCCATCAGCCTCCTCTGGGAGAGCATCACACCTTCTCTCTCCATTAAGAGTCATATTAAAACACATCTCCAGTGTACTTTTAATCAAAAAAAAAAGGAGCCAGGAGGAGAAGGAACTTGCTAATGCATTATAAAGCAGCAGATTAAGGTCTGCCTGGGGGGGGAGGATTTCCACTAAATCCTGATAGCTAAACATGAATTCATATCAGACCTCTGAATGAGCAAGTTTTTCCTCTATAAATAGATTTACACATTCATGAATATAAATAATCTACAAATCAACCTCATATGATTAAATGCAGCCTTATTAAAGTGTGATTTAAGCAACAGGCAGCTCGAGTCTGGAGGATTTAATGTGCATTGGATTGCAATTATCCCTGAATTAAAGAAAAGGCAACACAAGGTCACAAATGTTTCCCCGGGTACCAGTCAGAAGGTGAAAGGCCTTGATTGTCACCTTTACATGCAAACAACGATCAATTAAGGGCAGTTGATGGTTTCTATTCGCAGTAACAGGTAGCGAAAAAAGGAGAAAGAACCACTGCTGAGATCTCTCTTGGTGACTCGCACAAAGAGCGCCGCAACAACCGATCGATCTCACGACACACAACCTCTCCTGCAAAGCAGACCTGCATTCTGTGGAGCTCGGGAGAACGCCGCAGTAAACAAATTAAACCGTTGTTCACAACAAAAATGTCACTTTCTACGAGCTCAGAATAAAACGCAGCCTCGTGCAGCAACAACTGCTTCATGAACTGGTGGATTTTTTAGAATAAGTGAAATGAAATTCCCGGAATAAAAGGAAACAACAGTAAATGTGCTGAAAGTTTTACTCTGGGATGGGAGCCAGTGGAACTAAAAACTCCTTGAATTGGTCCCCCCCCCCCCCCACAATCTCCTGAGGCGAAAGGCAATTTCATGCTCCAGCACTACTCATGGGGACATCAGGGCGAAAGGTGACCTCAAGGTTGACATTGCAAACCTAATGAATGTGTGGAACATCCAGCTGGAGAAGAAACAGCTCCTGGACATCGTCCTCCGACGCGATGCATTTAATTGGAGGAGCCCATCGCAGGATTCTTCAGCGATGAAGCACCTCATTAAACGGATACGGGGGCATTTTGCAGGGATTTCAGGGAGTACGTCGAGCACCGAGGCTGAGCCCGGCCAAGGTGTAATTATTGTCAGACCTTATCAGTTGATTCCTAATGTGTCAGACATCAATAATTCAAGCGCAGTATCTCAGTGTTGGCAGCCGCTCTCAGATAAAAGAGCAGTCGACGTGTGTATGTTGCCGGTTATTAAGATGCTTTATCAGGCGTTCATGCAACTTGCAGACCCGACTCTCAATTACACCAAAGACCAAAGCAGCTAATATTAGATTAGGATCGGATTCTTTGGCACAAGAAGGGAAACTACTTGAAAATCTGTTCTTTGGGGTCTTTGCTTTAAAGAAAACCTACACAAAGAAACTAAAGACTGCGAGCTTCTTTGACCTGGCAATGTTTGGATCCTCTAACAAAACGATTTGAAGCTAGAAGGCCACTAAAAACAAAGGAAGTACCCTGTCTTCTGTTACATGCAAATCCATGTGTGTTTGGATATATTATTTCCAGAACTATTAGAGACATGACAAAGTAATATTTGATGAAAACAGCTGCAGGGTTATTTGTGCAGTGGCTGTATTGATTATGTGTTTATTGCACCGCATGCGACCTTTAATCAGGATCCTACACACAACTCGATATTATCACTGTCAATGTGATTTAGATTTTTTAATAAAAGGTCCATGAAATACTTCCTGAGAAATTAAAGGTCATGGTTTCCCAACAATATGAAAATATGAGAAACAGCCATCCTCTTTATCTTTTGCTACCACCTCCAGCTTAGGGAACCTCCTACCAGACGGTACCCCGCCCTCTACTTCCTTGTTCACAGCCCTGGTAACTCCAGTACTACAAAGACATTGAAGGTACAAGCCAAGCGGTCAGTCCACAGTGATCTAAATCTGCTGGGTTCATCATGTGAACATGCTCCTCCGCTCCACCACGTTTCATGACAATAGGCCTGGTTGTTTTAGTGGAATCATGTTGACAGCCAAGAGAACAGCAATGAAAACATAACAGATGAAAAGGTGCCACAAAGTTGTATAAATCTTTGTAATCGGTCGACCTGGACCAAAGTGAAGCTCTACCATGATTATATGCATGAGGCCAGATTCATGACACTCCCATAAATGAACCTAATCCAGGTGTCACTTGAAGACAGATGTTACAGTTAGAACGGGTGTAATGTAAGAAAACCAACCAAGCCACCAGCTGAGTGATGAAGAACTTCTAAAGCTGTTGGTTGCTTTCAAATACATCCACTACTTTCACGATATTTACATTCAAGGCTCCAGGAACAACCATGACGGAGACCAGGAGGACAAATCAAAGCTCTTAAAACGATCATCCAACAACCTTCAGGGTTTTTTTTTTTGTTCCTTTACTATTTGTCCTTTCAGCACCACAGACAGCGGCGGAGGAACTCACCAGCCTCTCTGCAGACACACACAGTGATTCGATTCCCACCATCATCATCAGCTTCATCCCTATATAACACTAAACACTATAAGCCTGAGCAAATGCTTCAAAATATTAGATTATCAAAACCCCACAGAGGCCCTGGGTCCTCTAGAATTTAAAGAAAGAGAACATCACGTGCAACCAGACACAACCCAAATCTCAAGCGTGCAGCTGCCATGAAATAAAACACTCAGAACTTTGCCTGTAAAAGTGAAACTAATGAGAGTTTCTACATCTCCAGGGAAACAGACTGAAGGCCTAGGACTGTTTGCATGGGAAATAATCTTATGGACATTTTAAAAAAAGAAGAAAGGGGGATTAAAGATAAGTGTCTTACATCCTCATCTTCTCGCAAGCATTTCTTGCGGCACTGGTTCGCTTTGCCGTCGAGGGGCTGAGGGGTCTTCACCGCGTTCTCCTCGTCTGCAACCTGCCCACCGAGGAGGTGGCTGGCCTCAGGTGGGTGCGGGAAGGAATTGGTCGTATTGATCTTCCCGGTGAATCTCTGATACAGCGAAGACATAGTAGATCCAGTCCAGACAGAACAGTTCAAAGCATGTCAGAGGTGCAGACGCCTGATTCGGGTTTGTTGGAGGAGGTGGGGGGGTGCAGATCTATTGGTTTTTCTGTGCGCTTCCGTGGCAGGCAGCCAGTTTTCACGTCCGGGATGGAGCAAGAGAGATAAGGTGAAGACACTCAGCTAGTAAATAAGCATCTCTGGATGGTAGATGACCCGCAGTCTGAGGTGATAGACCGATGGGGAGCTGGATCTCTGCAGCGATGTCCTTTTTTAGTCCAAAAGCGCGCAGCAGACTGGCGGCGGACTGGAGGTGTCAATAGTTGCTCTCTTTTGTATTCACAACACGTTGTCTCTCTCCCTCTTCAGTTTCCTGATGCCTCCTTACAGCGAGAGAGCGGGCGGATGCCGAGTTTCTCCATCAGATGGACGATTCTCCAAGATTACGGCTGATTTGTCCGCAAAAAAAAAAAAGAAAAAGCTAAAGAATATGTGTGTTTTTTTTCCCCGGACTGTCCTCACGCAGGCAGAGAGTGAAGGACGCAGAGAGCCCAGTTGTTCTCTCCGCAGACGCGCTCTGCATGAGAAGCGACCCTCACTGAGAGAGCTGTGTCACTCTGACAGCTTTACGCGCAAACATGCGCCGGCACTGCGCAACTTTCACCTGGATGCAACTTAACGCACATGATGATTATCAACTCGGACTCCTGAATGCTTTTATTAATCAGAGACTTACAATTTCCCTCAAAAATATTTGCTCATTGTCGCAGCACGGAGCTCGAGTGCCTCTCTGTGGCGCGCTGCGTTAGGGCAGGCTGACCCAACAGCTCCAAGAGCTTCAAGAGTAACACAACTGTTTGGCTCACTTTTTAATGTAGAATGCAGCTCAATCAATCAATAATCAATAAACTATATCATGAAAATACATCCTTGTGTGGAAAATGTTTCAATCCTGCAACTAAATGAAGGAAAGTATTATATTTGACTTCCATAATTTTAGCTCATTCAGAATCTTTTTTTTTAAAAACACATAATTCAGGTGATCAAATTTTCTCTCTTCCCCCCTTTTTACGTCTATCATATATATGACCTGTCAGTTCCCATCCGGACTCGGCTCGTAAACACCGTTGCAATTGATTTCATGCCTCACGGAGGCCAAAGCGGTGCAGAACATTGTCATGAATGCCCCCTCTCCTCTCCGCCGCAGACTGTGACAGCTCAGACTATCCCTCCACCGGGGCTGAGCTGTATTTCTGGGAAATAGGCCATCTTCACAGGGGTACAACTTCAAAGCAGCACAGAAATGTGGCTCAGAAAAACCCCTCACACACTCACACACACTCGCATACTGTTAAACTCCAAGTCAGTGACATCAAGTTGACTTCCTCTGCAGATCGTGGCCTCCTGACCACAACAGCTAAAGGATAATATACATCATATAGTTGAACTATAGTTGAGCGAGTTTCAACGTTTGTTTTTGTTTGTTCTTTACAAATGGTGACTCATCTATTCCTCTAAAAATAATGGTTGGATGCCGGAATGCTGAGTCATAGCTTGAATTATATTTAAAGCCTCAATACTACGATATGAATCACACGGATACATTAAAAAACATATACTCAGACATTAATGCTCTTTCTTAATTAAAGTAAGTCCCTTTTTGAATCAACTTTCCTTTGACTTTGACTGTGATTCATCAATTAATTTGAGCCCAATTGAATTGGTTTTCAGCTGATATATTTATGATGGGCTGAACATCTCCTGCAGCAGCCTCCTCCTGTCCCACGGTTCACATTGGTCCCTGTTATCATCCGTCTCTCTGCCTCATAAATGCCTCTCCTGGTTCTGACAACCCTCGGGGAAATAGATCGGAGTCACTTGACATCCATTCCAGCCTCCCCTGATAGATGCCTTCCAATCTCCCTCACCTTGTTGGTTAAGCTATTGTGAACTGCCTGGCTGCTCTAACACCACCCTCAGGACCGCACTTGTAAGCTGGAGCTCAGCTTCACCAACCCCAACGCTCCCGCTACACCTATCTCGCGGATACAGCAGCTGGCTGGAGCTACACCTACACCTAAAAAAATTTGCAGAAGCATATGATAGAAAGATGCTGATGGTTGCAGCTCGCCTCTGCGGGAGGCTAACGAGGCTGTTGGAGCCAATTCAAGCAAGAACTTATTCCCTGCATAATACGAGATGTTGTAACTATATTTCCAGTACATAATAAATGTATTTTGATGCATGTTCAAGTTCTGTGAGTGATGACTTTATGAGTCAGTTTCCCCCATTGACTCCACAGGGAAACATATACAGAAGAGTGACCAGAAGATTTATCAAACTGCACTGATATCATTTTATTATTTAAGCACCAGAGGGAAATCACCGGCTTTTCCTTGCTGGGATGGAATAACACCACAATACGGGTGTTTCCTGCACTCCAGAGTTCTAATACAGCCGACAGCTAAAATCCCGTTGCTGCATAAAATGTTAAATGGTGTGATATCCGTTGTTAGCGGGAAACAAATATACAGCTGATAGTAAATTCTGTACATTCCAGTAAATGGCCCTTTTTTATTTTTCCTTTCCATTTCTGTCACACGTACAGCCGGCTTCTGTCATTTTATATATCATTTGTAGTGGTATATGCTAAATGTAGTGGAGTGAATAGCTTAAGGCATTGATGGTACAATGCATTTATGATGTACACATAAATGCATAAGTGATATGACAGGACAGGTGAACTCGTTTCCGTCTGCGCGGATCGAATGACACAAATTAATTGGAGGGAAGCGAAAACAGATCAATGTTTGGGGAGAGGGCAGCGAAATCTAATTTCCTCCGAACATCACTCAGCTGAATAAGGAAATGACTGCGCCTCTCTACATGCATGTGGCAGAATGGATTCAGTCAAAGTCATAATCACATTTTTGCACCATTTTCCATTCGGTATTAGGCGGACAATAAGGATTTGAAGTCATGTTAAACCACAGCAAGAAGATTCTTTATCATCTCTGACTGCTGTACACGTGTAGTTTATCTTATAACCGTCTTCAGGAAAGTCCGTTAATGGGCTCTAAATAATTGAATTACTCTCTCATTGATAAAAATCATCATAAATCCTCTTTAAGTGAAATGAAGATTAGATAGATAGATAGATAGATAGATAGATAGATAGATAGATAGATAGATAGATAGATAGATAGATAGATAGATAGATAGATAGATAGATAGATAGATAGATAGATAGATAGATAGATAGATAGATAGATAGATAGATAGATAGATAGATAGATAGAACAGAAGAATAAGGTCAGGCAGGATAAGGCAAAGAAGGATAAGGCAAAAAAGAATAGGGTCAAGCAGGATAAGGCAAAAAAGATAGATAGATGACTAGATAGATAAAATTGCAGAAAGTGCTCATTTTCACTGAGCCGTGCATGAAAATCAACTTTGTTAACTGCTTTCCAGGGCTGAAGCGAGCTGGGAGTCTCGCCTGTTGGAACCGGCATACGATCTTCTCTGGAATAAGTGTTGAATCTTCCATTGCATTACGGGAGGAGCGAAGCCATGTGGTAAGCCCAAATTGAAATGGCAGTGGATAAGTCACTGAAGAGATTGAGTTTAATGCTCGCTGATGTGGTAGAATTGACTGTGGCTGCGTTTGAGGGGAGCAGACGACTACAGTTGCCTTGTGGATCGTGACAGCGGCGCGATGATGATGATGGAGAGGAGGAGGAGGAGGAGGAAGGAGGAGGAGGAGGATCAGAGGAACTGAACAACCCAAACAAGATAATCGCACTAGAAATTCATTGAATAGGTTTGTTTGTGAGGGGATATCTGTGTGTCGGAGAACAAGGACTGACAAGTATCACCAACCACATTAAGTTTGATCAGAACAATAGAAAAATACAGAATTCAAGAATTTTCATTTCATGAAATCACACTTTTTTGTTCTAGAATGAATCCACTTATTTCACAATAAAACAGGGACATTCATTTCATTAGGACACCTGACAAGTTCTCACTTATTAAAAAAAATGACTAGAGGGGAACTCAGAGGTGCAAAACCTTTGCCAAGTTGTTTTCAGCCATGTTTAATGGGTCTGCCCAAAAATGTAATGAGTTCTTCCTTGGCCCGAGCTGCACCTCTGCACCAAGTTTTCTGAAAATCGCCCGAGTAGTTTTTATTCTGCTGACGGAGGTACTAATCAGAATTAATGTAAAATCCCGATAAGGATATGAAAAGACGCATTCAGGCTTAAATATGATGTAAGATGTACAACAGAAAAACCCTCGTTTACCAAATAACAACAGGAAGCATCCAGATAAGAAGCCAACAATTTAATCACTTAAGAAAAGCAAAAGTTTGGCGTAACTTCAAATTCTCATAAATCTCTGTTGAAGCTCTTTCGCCTGCATCATGAGAGCAGCACTTAAAGTCAAACATGGGCAATCAACTGACCTCCTATCATCCAACTCCCTGTGCTGAAGCGATCACGCAAAGAAACGCTGAACATGCCGAAGCAATCGTGAGAAAAAACGAATTCTCCCACACAACAATTGATGAGCCCTCCTAACTTCTGACTTTTCCCACAACGGCCAGCAAGCATTTAGGAGTTAGATAGCAACGCACCGCGAACACCAACAATGAGGCATTAAACATTCTCCACAGCATATGTGACAAGTCATTAGAGGACAGCACTTAAAAAAAAAATTAAACAGGAAGCGTTGGTCCATCAAGATTCTCAGAGCGGCCGTTTCTTGTCAGGAGCAGGAGATTCATCCATAAACACAGACATTCCCCATTTCCCAAAAGCGTGCGGCGCATGCTAAAGGGGGGCCTTACCCTTCTGGAAGGAGTGCTGGTGTCTATCTTCAGCTGCGTGGCTATGAGAACAGACATGCTGAAAAATGCCACTTGCCCCCTCACTGTGCCCACACCTGCTGTGAAGTTGGACTGATGGAGGTGTGAGAGAAGCCGATCCCCCCCTTCACCACCACCACCAGCCCACTTCTCCCTCCCCTACAGCCAGGGGGGGGAGGATGACCCGGGGGTCCAAGGAGCCCAACCAGAATGCCTCCCTCTCTCCTCACCGGGTGAATCAATCACACAGACACTAGCATAACGCCTCCACAGGGGCACGGAGGGGTTGGACAGGAGGAGGGGGGGGTGCCTGTCCTCGCTCAGACAGCTTCTTATCTCTCCTGTCCTTAGTCCCTCCCTCGCCGACTTGCTCCCTCGCTTGCTCTCTCCCTCTTCCTCACGCACTCAAACTCTCTCAAGAAGACTTTCTCAGCAAAAGTGGACAGTTCAATAGCGAGAGTGGATATGTGGGACTGTGAGGTGAACACACAGGCGGTTACAGAGGAGAACACAGTACGTACCAGCAGTAAACACCAATTGATCTTAATACATCACTAACAATACTGCAGGCTAGGCATTTTAACTTCCGCGTGTGAGTGCGTGCGTGCGTGCGTGCGTGCGTGCGTGCGTGCGTGCGTGCGTGCGTGCGTGCGTGCGTGCGTGCGTGCGTCTCCTCATGCAGATATTACCCAGGAAACAGATCAATTCGGTCCGCTTTGCAGCTGGGATGTGATTAAACACACATAATATTTATTCTGCCTGTCTTCAACAACAACATCACACACACACAAACACACACACGACACACACACCAAGCTCTTCTCACAGGACATAAGCCATGACTTATATTTTCATATGACCTTGCCAAATATTCAGCGCAAAAGTGAAGAGAATAAAGTTGAGACGCCTTATGTCCTTATTTCACGGAACCGGTTTGAGATTTCACGGCACTCCATAAATACTTATATTTAAAGTTGTCTCAACCTCTTTTCAAGCGTGACTCATGGGCCTGTGCAAAGGGTAGTCTCCCCCGTGTAGCTGCGGCAGTTTATCACTAATGGCTTCTGGGCTTCAGCTCATATTTTTACATGTTTGATTTGCACACAGACAATAACACCACAGTGACAGCAGCAGTTGATAAAGAGCTACACTTTTCTTTTTCTATCTATTTGTCCTAGGTAAGCCATTTCATCCTAGAAGATACGACAATAAAGTAAAAGCAAAGAGCAGCTGTTCTTTTAAAAACCTATTCATTGTGTAGGTTTTGTTATTCAGGCCAACATGTGAAGCCACGCTGAATGTCAACCATAAAGGTGAACTTCAGTTCATATTTGCATGCACACCGCAGGAGATAAGGTTCTACCTGGAAGAATAATTGCTCCAGTGACAGAACTGGGGAATAATGCAGCCCTTTGAGTTAACACCAGACACAGTGGTTGTAGTTAGCAACAGCATTGGCTGTTAACAAGCTGGTTTTGTGCCATGACATTTCCCCAGGGTCCTTTAAACAGACCTCTGAATGGTCATGTTCTGCACTCGGTTTTGTCACATTTACGGCCATGATGTACACTCATGTGATTATGAACATTGCGGGCCCACTGTAAGTCACTGCAAATGCAATTAGCACTAAAGGTCAATTTTGCTGATGGTTTGGCAATTTAACATGCTGATGGAAAACGAACATTCGACGGGGTTGAAATTCTGTATGTGTTTGTGTACTAATTTCCTGCACAAGCTGACTTCAACACAAAATCATCAATAAAGCTCAAGATCAGTGGCTTTGTTAAATTGAAGGAGGCCTTGTCTGTTATAAGAGAGCTTGATGTCACTATGCATTTTATTCCTGTTGAAATGACACACATCTGTTTATCAAGCAGAAGCACCTAAAGCGCACATGAGCCTCTATATCAGATTTATTTTTGGCTACTGAGAAGATAATGAAATCTCTTTAGCTTTGGACACATCTAAAAGCTGTTGTCTACAGCTGCTGAATGAAATTGATAAATCATAAACTGATTAATAAATAAGTCCAAACAGTTCCCTGTTGATTGCAGGGAGGAAACGCATCCTGCATAGCGGTATCAAATTGCTATTTCCCTTCAGGCTGTATCTTTCCCCGGGACTGCAGGGCTACATCGAGTACCCAAATGGAGACATTCATGAGGTTTAAATGACTAGTTACATGCACAGGAGTGTGCAGGCGTGTGCATCTATTAGGGCACCTGTATATGTGCTACCATGCAATGTGAGGCTGAACTCAATCCAACTTCGTGTCCCATTATGCTGTCAGACCTTTATGTCCTTTTTGCAGCACTGAACTTGACCTTCAGCTGGACCACAGTACCTATCCCTGGCTTAACGACTCAAAGGCCCAGAGCATCCTCCGCCAGCACTTCTCCCCGTGGATCCCAAAGATTCATACAGCTGCACTTGGTATGCTTCTCAGACCGGCTCGTCTTTGAGCTCGGGGTAGGGCATCAGTGCAAAGACATAAAGAGAGAACAAAACAGGGTTTGCAAGAATGGGAATGTGTCCGGAATATGTGCATATTGGGATATGATATGACTTTATCAGGAAGATGCGCTCATTACAGACGGAGCCCTATCAGGTCATCTGTTACAGGCAACAGGTACAGACGGGCCCTCGCTTCCCCCGGAGGCAACACAAGAACACGATTGTGTTGAGGTTGAATAGCTTGAGGTGCTTGAGGGTGGGCAGGAGCTGGACACTTTTCATAAACATTGTTCTCATCTACAGCAAACCTTCCCCGGAGAGCCAAACCCTCAGCGCGGCGGTTACCGGTGACAAATGAGCGCCTGCTGAATGGTGTTGTCCCTTGCTGCTGGATGCCCGAGCTCGTCTCTATCTGTCCAAATTTCATTTCATTGAACAATGTGTTATTGTCCGTCAGTGCATTATCACTCTCAATACGGTCATTGGATAAAATAAACAGATGGTATCAAAAACGTGCACGCGGTACGTGCACGCGTGTGTGTGTGCACTCCAGGAAAATGAAAGTCATTTTGTAACTAATAGCGGCTGCGGGCAGCAATACAAACAGTTTGAGCAGGCGATTCAAAGTGGTTCAATGCAGAAATACAGAGGGCTCGCTGGATGAATACTGAATGCTTTTGAAAGGCATTTCATCCTCACATGTTCCTGCTGCATACAAATCATTTCAGGGAAAGTTTGCACGATTCGTCTTCCAAGGTGCGTTAACATTCAACTCGACGTCCTGAGAAATCCTCGCCACACTTTCAAGCAGACCTCATAGAGGGTTCTCGTAAAATCTCATCAAACGCGCTAAAGATGAGATGATGGCCCGTTTTTCGAAAACACAAAATACACTGAAGTTGTCTCCATAACAACATGCGAACCCGGAGACATATGAATAACCACGCTGTGTGACTCTGTGGGCAACTCGAATCAGTGTGCTGAAACAGAAGTCTGCATATCTGGGAGGGAGAAATCTAACTGACAGCTGATGGTCTCACAGTAAATGCAAATGATGGAAGTCTAGACGCTGCAGAAAGGTAGTGACACCGGAGGAGACCAGGACAACAGATGAGACAAGACACTGTCAGGCACTAAATGTATTTTCTTCACCGTGGTGTCGCCGCTTCAAATTAATGAGAACGACTGAATCAGAGCTGAATATAAATGTATAAACATAATTAAATGATGTAACTTTAGCGGTTTCAATTCCAAACGGAAACGACGAACAAAAGGCTTTTTCGCTATATCGCTGCAGAACATCAGGACATGCAAATGTCTGTGTGACAGCCAGGACTTCGCTTTCGGGGCTGTTAGAAACATTTGTGTATCCTCTTGGGTAACACGTCTTTGTTGAACGCGGTCTTGGACTTAATCTCAACAGAAATCATCACAGCACAGCAGACTCAGAACCGGCAGCAGCGTGCAAACACACGACAAATAGTGCAACACAGCTTAACTTCTAATGGCCTTGGCCTATATGAAGTCTGGTTTTGAACACCCACATCGCACTGTGACTTCAAAGAACTCAAATTTTGTTTGCAGAAATGTCTGGCACACAAGGGACTTTGCATTTCATCCTTCGATGTATAATGTGTCTGCCAGAGAAAGCGATATTTATCTTTGGGTTCTTCTTTGTGGTTCTGTGGTGTATAAACGATATAATCAGAATCAGAATATAAATTACCAGAATTAATATTGATTCCCCAAACGCTATGATGACAGAGTGACGCTTGTCTGTGAAGTGCAACAAGCTTCTGGCGTTGACATGTTCGAAGTAAACATCCTATGAACGGAATTGTTAAACACGTTAATTAAAAAACAGGAGGGGGGAAGAATAAAGAAGAGCAGGAATATTACTATCCATGCATCCATGTTAATACAGCTGATAAGCCCTGGTAAGTCAGTGCTCTCTCATTCTTGGGACATGGTCATAACAGCCATAGAAGACATAATGAGTCTTAGTGAGGACACGCCTGCGTTTACTCCCAATTACACTTTTTGTCCTCTGAGAAGGACGAGAGGCTCAGATATCCCCAGCCAGACTTAATGATGTCTTTACTATGCAAATCTACCGCAGATTATGGTGGAATTTAATAGGCTGCGTGCGCCTGGAAGTTCTTAAAGAGCCCAAATTTGGTAACAGAAAGTTTGCTAAAGACTTTTTGTGTGCAGACTTTCACAGCATCAAGCTGTATGTGGGCGCAGCTGAAATATGGAATGTAGAGCTTCTTATCGCAGTTGTGGAAGTTGCATGAAAGAAACTGACTGGAGGCTCGCAAAGTAATTTGAGGAAAAGAAAAATCTGTCAAGATGCAGACGTTCTGCACAGGCTTGGGCGAGGGAATCTTGATCTTGAATCGGCGTGTGATTTCACACCTCCAGCAGAGGGCAAACTAACTCCAGCATGGGTTTGGTCTGATAAGGGATTCAGATGATAGTGTAGGAATATACACTCGTACACATTAAAGAAAACTGGATTAAACACTAGTATAGCCTAACAAAACAGACAGAACTGCGGATTCTACGTCCTATTAAAGAACTCGGGGGTTGATTGATGGTGAAAAACACGGAGCCTTCCACATCCTGTGGTTTCCAGGGAGTTCTAAATAGACTGTGTGTTAAAAACAAGTGAGGAATCAAAAGTTAACTTCCGCAACTATAGGTTGCATTCAACTTACAAAGGCAGCTAAAAATATCCTACAGCTGTGATCTCAAAAAACATTGTGGGATGACGTGCCCTCTAGAGGCAGACAGACAATTTAAAGTTTCACAGCTCCTCAGTGGAACAGAGAAAACCGATTCATGCGCCAAACATATTGTTTTTTTTTCTCCTTATTGAACACACACAATTGATGCATCTGTTTCTGTAATCCAAGTTAACTCCGGGTCTGTTATGGGAGTGCCTCTCAGAGATGGCACTGTGGGATTGTTATTGCGGGTGCATTGCTGGGATGATGGGACAAAAACAATAAAAGAAATAAGCAGATATTCTCTCTCCAATGGGTCGTTTTCTATGTGAGAGCAGCCATAAACAGGGATCCATTCAGCTTCATTAAGGAGCCAATATAACACACAGTATGGCAGATGTACAGAGGAAAAGTTGGTAACAACATCAAGTCAGAGCCATGAGGGAATAGAAAATGATACACAGACTCATATTAGGACAACCTAATTGGCTGGACTGGAAAGGACATGCTATTTAGGCCATAAAACTTTGCAAACAAGCTTCTTATCTAATGATTCGGTCTATTGAGTCCTCTAAGCAAGAGACCATTTTCATGCAGTATTTCTCTCATAACATCCTGATTTTGTTTCACAATGATAAAAAAAAATGATATTACTGTTAAAATCTTCATTAAATACTGACAGGTTTGGCTCAAAGAGGAAACGCTGAGGAAAAAAAAGAAAGTTAAATCCAAGAGAAGTGACCAAGAAGACAGCTGCACCTTCTCATGTAACACGACTCTTCTTTTTAATGAAGGGCACAGCACAAACGACACATGTGTTTGCGCATCGGTGCGCCTCCAAAAGTAGGCTGCTCCAACAACGCTGTGTCGATTGGAGACGATTGGAGACAAGATAATCAAAGATAATAAAAAATAAAATATGATTTACCTTTTCTCTCTTGGGGGATCCTTTGCGGTAGTGTCCGGCACCTGCTGACGAGTTCATGTTCCCAGATGTCAGTAGTCTGCGATAGAGGAATATTCTCCTGAATAACGAACTATCTCATACACACACGTACATGCACGGACACGGCAAGCGGGGGGAGACAACAAAAAAAGCTGCGCTTCCTCCCTTTAAAACCTGCAAGTTGCGATCGGATCAGCTGGCGGATCGAGTGCGGTGAAGCTGCTGCTACTCCGGCAGCGAGTGGAGCTGCCTGGCACCCACCTGTAGCAGCAGTAGCTGTGTTATCCAATGGAAATCACAGCTACTGGCGCAGCCTCCCTCCAGAGATGCGGAGTGGCTGTGCAGTGCGCGCTTTCTGCCTCCATCCGCAAAAGATGATCAGATGAAAGTTCCCGAATTTCCCGTCAGCAATTCTCCCAATCGTCTTTTTGTAGTTTTTCTGCAGATGCGATGAGGAGATGCATTAAAGGGAAGGGAAGGAAGCGGAACTGCTGCTTTATCAGAAGATTGATAGTTTCTGAGGAGCCACTTAAAGTGTCGAACTGTGCAGTTTGATTCCTTTTAGTTGGAAATGCTCCTTTATTTTTGTTCCTTCTGTTATGTCAGAACATGCCAGTTTTTAGATACTTCACATCTTAAAACTCATCTGTAATGGTGTGTTTCTCTGATCTCTGTTTGAAGGCAACAAACTCCACATTTAGAAACTTTTAATGTGCTGTTCAAAAGCCAAACTGTGTCACCATCATCCCCTTCAGTGGCCGGTGTTTTTCCATAGGCAACATGAGGAGGGGGGACGCGAAGGGGGGGTTCATTACAGAGAGTAAAATGTGAATTTAGTGAAACCTCCGGGAGATAAGCGGAGACACACTGCAAATACTAATGATCCAGGGCCAGGGAGAGTTTTCTGCAGCTAATTAGACAGAACAAAGACATGTTTTCTTTTGTTATAAAACATGATTGATATTCTGATTATGATTAGTTAAGGATGTTTTTTTGTGACTCCTGTGAGGGCTGTTTGTACAGTCTGTCTTTCTTCTGCAGACTTCTGTGACGCTGTGATCACGAAATCAGAGACGACATTCAGTGGCCGGCAACCTTGATACAGCAGTCCGTGGAGAATTGTTTGGAAAACTAAAGTCTGTTCCCCTAGCCCCAATTTTCTTTCTCGTAATTATATTTTCGCTTCATTGCGAGGAGTTGGACCAAAAATAATTGAGCGGTGTAAATGTGGTGTGTATAGATACCATGTTCAGGTGTGACAAGTCAATGGTGCAACACTGAGGCAACACAATATGCACACCGCTAGCTTCCCCTTTAGCAGATAATAAATAGCCAGGCATTTGTACTTTTGGACAGTCATGCTATAGAGGTAATTTCCAACTTGCAAATTTGTTTGCATTCCATTTGCATAGAAATCTAAAACGTCTCGGTGTGAATACCGTGCCACGGTTATTCTTGTTTGCCATGCAGGTGCATCTCCTCCAGGCAGAGCTTTATGACTTCAAAGTAGGCCTTTTTTGTATTCGGGTACAACAATCATGCATGAGGCAGGAGAAAGCATAAAGTGGTGTGTATGGTGCAGACGGCTGAGCAGCATGGAGGCATTCTCCATCACAAAGCCATCATTTACAGATCAGGACCATGGACAGCAGCCAGGCAGCTCTGTGGTGGTGTTAATGGAAGAATAGGCATCGGGCCTCGGAAGCCATGTGGGACCAATTACAGTTGCTATACTTTTGTAGAAAAGGCTCAAGTTGAGGAAAGGTTGTAAACCAAGGAAGAGAAGTTACACAGAAGCTAGATGCATTGGAAAGCAGCCAAATGAAACTGTGTTGACGAGGATGAATGAGGAAATTTAGTAAAATACTTTATTATGCTCCTCTCTTTTTATCGTTTTCTGTCTGTGTTCGTGAACCAGCTCAGTGGGGAGGGCGAGGTGTGAAGGAGATGACATAGAGAGCCTCAGAAGACCTTCACCAATGTCAAGGTATAACTTCAGTACTGGTAAATATGTTACTTATAATAATAATAATAATAAAAAATAAGCTTTCAGTAAGAAACCAGCTCACCATCATAACATATCAGTGTTCCAAGGTTGCTGTAAAAAATGTCCTTTCTGCACTATGAATCTCCTGCTTCATTCTTGTTTCAGTCCAAGTGATTGTCACCTCCTTTAGATCAATCTGAATAACAGCACGGAAGCATATAGGTCAGTCTTGGGAATCTTTGCTAACCTG
This sequence comes from Macroramphosus scolopax, assembly GCA_901007825.1. Lineage (NCBI taxonomy): Eukaryota > Metazoa > Chordata > Actinopteri > Syngnathiformes > Centriscidae > Macroramphosus > Macroramphosus scolopax. The sequence goes on along the minus strand of CAAKHC010019685.1, from coordinate 23,052 downwards.
CAGTGGTGTCCATGTATTTCTATTTGTTGATTTGTCTGCAAAATCCACTGTATTTCCAAATGTCCTTCATTCATTTGCATAGGACTTCATTTATTCCGTCACAATCTATGAAACCGGACTCTTAGCGTCGGAATAAATCATAGACTTCTTGTAGGAAATCCAATGTTTTCTGCCAGTTGGCCTTCTCTTTTCCTCATTTGAATATTTACATAGCTGACCACATGGGCAGGGCTGCGGGGGATAACTGAATGCCTGGTCTTCGCACCGCTGATTTAATGGACCTGAGGATCTAAGGAGGTTGGAATTATGAGCTCTGAGGTAAGATTGGCTGCACGTAGAAAAAAACCGGGCCCTTCTGATAATGACCTGAATGACCAGAGGAAGCAGCACCGTCATCGTTAAAAGCTCCTCCACTCCAATGTGTGGGCTGCTGAAGGGCTGACATCAAGCTTGAAGTGACTGAATATGGGCAGCAGCAATACCCGTGCCCTTAACATTCATTTCAACTCCTCCACTTTGCCTGGAATGACTTAACAGAGTTGCCTGCTTGAACATGGGTCATGTGATGCTTCTAAAAAATCCATTTGTAGGGCCTGGTTTGATGAGAGGCCCTTTACAGGGCAGGCCACTTTCCCAAATCCTACTTGTGGCAGAGGAGAACAACTATAAAATGAGATAGGAGAGCTCTGTTGTTGTAAAAGTTCAAGTGTGTACAACTCATGGTTAAATGTTTCTCCTTTGCAAACAAGACAAAGCACCTTCGGTTATTCAAGCAGCTCTTTGAGTCTGCACTGTGGACAGCTCAGCTGAATGCAATAATCAACACAATGGCAATATGAGCGTGCACGGTGTTTGCCTTACTATTGTGCAGAAGCATGCTAGAAGTCGTACATTAGCACTGCTGACAAACTGCAGGCGAGGCTGACAGGAGTGTGTCATTAGCTGTTCCTGTCTTTGTTCATAAACCAAACGATTACTAACCAATTTGATGACTTCACCAAGGTTAGTACAATTCGTCCTGCGTGAAACAAAAACATGCTGCCACTGACCCACAGCCTCAGACTTCAAACTGCTTCCTGCCTTTCAGAGAGCTCAACACAGCTCCTGTACACAACACCAATGCAGTGATTACACAACTGACCCAACACGGGAACGTGTGATTTCTTATAATTTACATAGAAATTGTGTCTGTGCGCTGAATGGATGCTCCTACGGAGCAGGTCCATGTATCCTAAGTTTATAATGAATTCCAAGTGTGCATCCTCATCATTCTCTTGCACCTGGCGGGTGGCGAAACATCTTCTCCTATACGCTATTTATTGCAAAGTAGACGAAGATTGGCTCTTGAAAAAAAATACAAAGTGTGATCATCTGTATTGTGATAAGCACTTGTCATCTGTATTGGAAGCAGCCGAGAGTCGGAAAAAAAAAGCACACAAAAGCAACTGATGTGAATAATTGTGTTGTGTAAGTGCTATAGTGCCACGGGTGTACGAGGGCACTCCGAGCGGTGAACATCAGTCACACATCTGTAATATGACAATCTTAAATCAGTGTGAAGATTCACAACCCAGAATCGGTGTTGTTGTTGGTTTGGGGGATAGAAAAAAATCACACCATTAGTGGCGATGCCGTCTCCTACTGCCACAAGGAATATGTTGGTCCAGATTAATCTTTAAAATGAGCCAACAAATCAATAACATTCACAGTCTGCCTGCAATCTGTCATGTCGTATTAGAGAATTTTCTCAACATATGGATGAGAGGAGACACAAAATAAGCCTGCGAGAGGTTTTTGGACAAATTTGTGTGGGCTCACAACGTAGTGTTCTGAATGGAAGAGAAAAACAACCTCACCTGAATACACTCTAAGTGGCTCTCATGTCAGGGACATGGTGCATAGATACAACCCAGGAGCCATAGCTACCATGTCTCTAAAATACTAGATCCTCTCAATTACAGGAATCAGGAGGTCAAGGGGAGATGGAGACTCCAATCAAATCCACGCGCGACGGAACAAGCAGTCCGATACTGTTGCTCAGTCACATTATATGCGCAGACACCCACCACCAGCACCACAGCATTATATCACATCCTCTATGAAGAGGGATTATACAGGATAACGTTAGGCATATACTGTATATGGCATTGACATAAATCCCCTGCACACACAAAGGTTTGCATATACCGGTTCAAGAACAATTATTCATCATCAAAGCCTTTTGTCTTGGAGGGCTTTGTTGCTTTGACAAAGGGAGTGGGACCATTCATCACCGTGAACGGAGGGAGACACCGTGTTTCCACTGAAACGTACCGAGAGGGCAGGTGGACGTTTGGCTTTGAGACTATGGTGATTTTTGGGTTCATGATTTATGTTTGTTATGTCACACTGTTCATTCAGTTAAGGTTGACAGGTTAGCAGAGCCACACCGCAGGAGCATTTGACCCCTTTGGGTATGTTAAAGATTATTTATTATATAAAAGCACCATTTTCTGTATTTTGATGATCACAGATTTTTATATTCTGTGAACCTCGTCTTCGAACTTTTTTTGTTTACGCTCTTCCATCTGTAAATATTTATGATTTACCCTGAATGATTTTTAAGTTCATATACTTTTGACCCCTTACACATCCAAAGCATCTACACTTGTTTAAAAAGTAACATCTCTTAGTATCCACAAACATGTAAAGGCACGATACGTAATGTCTGTCCTACCATGGCTTGATGATGTCAGAGGTAGGCGGGGTCACGGGAGTCGTCTATGTTAACGAAGACAGACGAGAATCCATCTCATGTTTAAGTGTATTTCTTCACTTCCTTGATGTTATATAATTTCATTCTAAGGAAGAAGTCGCAAGAAATCTTAGCGCTCGAACATTAACATGCTAATTAACCGTCAGACGAGTCCACAGCTGCTGAAGATAACACTGGTTTTTCAGTATATTTGCTCTTTTGGTGGTTGCTGTTTACTTGACCGCCTGCCCAGGGACAACAGATGCAAATTAGCTCTAGTTTAAGTCTGGTAACTGCTGCTACATCATTCAATGTTCAACACAAAATCATCTGGCTGAAGAAACAGATTTCTTCTGAATAAGTTGCCTGGGGTTCTGTATACGCCTGCAGCACTTTTTATTCCCCACACTGTGCTATTTCTGGCCTGATAAGGGCTCTTTTTTTGGCAAATGATTTGTAAAAGATATTGTTTTATGTTTCAAATTATATTTAACCCTTCAAGTAAATAAGTAAATGTCCTATATTGCAGAATTTCATCTTCATTACATTTAGTAAAGAAATAAATTAATATAATAATTAAGCTTTTCTACATGTGATCTCAGATAAACCTTGCAAGGGTTTTTGCGGGTCGCAAGCTCATCACCTGCCTCAACAAACTTTGAAGTGATCTCTTGGTAGCCAATAAAGAGAAATCTGCCAATTCCCTAATGGACTTGGTTGCCATGACTTATTCAGAAGGCTCACATTCACCCCTGCACCTGAATTTGGGATAGTTCCCACATTTCATGTTGGTCCCCTGCTTCTCCCCCTAGACGTTGAAAGACCCTATTTCAAAATACACGAGACGACAAAGGTTCAAAGTATAAAGTTTGGATGATTTTCAGACTGGTTGTGCAAATAACCGGAGGTCCAGAACTTCTAGATTGTCCTAATCGGTCTCTTTGTTGATGATGTTTTTCAATGTCAGTGGACCCAACAGCTCTGCCATGAACTCTACTGTCATAAACATATTATATCTACATTATGTTTATTATCGGGGTGGTGCTGCTGTACTGGAGTGCATTATAAAGACATAGGATCCTCTCATGTATATTAATGGGTCGGACAAAATATAAGAAACACCTCTGAGTCAGGTTGCTGTACCTCAGCAACATCAACCTCCATTACTCATTTTAAAAAGTAGCCTTACAAACATTAAACATTAAAACACATACAGTAACACTTTGGTATGCCACTAAATAGCTGGCTGGATCTGCTTAGTAGTTTTGACCACACATGGATGAGCTCAATGCTACGAGCGAGGTGACAATGAAGGACATCGAGTTTCATTGAATGCATTTTCAACAGTACCTGCAAACTTCATTTCTTATGAGCACATACTTAATTATTGACAGAAGGACTGCTCACTCATCTCCCCGGTTCGAGTTTTAGGACAGCTGCATCTACTGGTTCAAGAAACTGGCCTATTTTACAAGGTGTCTTTGTTCCCTTTGAAAATGATCAATGTTAGACTCCTCGATCGAACTGTAAAACGAAGCTACCAAGATGAAGAATGATGGAAACATTACAAAACACTCAGAACTCTAATGGTCCTACAACTCTACACTTGTCAGTGGAGGGTCAGCCTAATTAGTGTTCTCTGACCCACAGACCTATAGGAATAAAGATGACTGTAAGA
>CAAKHC010019685.1:0-11043 GCA_901007825.1 Macroramphosus scolopax | reverse complement strand
TTCTTGTACCTGCGCTGAAAGAACTAAGTCTCAGTATATTAACAGAACTCAGTACTTACTTATTCTGTAATTGAGGTATTTTCCAGTGCTTGTAATATGATACTTGATGTGTTTAACCAACCATTATGCTGTCAGATATATCATTTTGTTTTATACAGGAACTGACATTATCTAAATCATCCTTTACCCCTCGTTACCACTGCCATGGAGGTTATGTGTTCACCCTAATCTGCTGAAGTCTTTGTCAGTGCGTCTGTCAGCAGGATTATGCAAAACTACTGAGACAATTTTTATGAAACTTGATGAAGGGGTCCACCGTGGGCCAAGAAAGAACCCATTAAATTTTGAGGCAAATCCGGATCACTGCGGGATTTTTTACATTGCCCTTGGCAGAGGTTACTTTCTAGCGCCCTTCTAGTTGCCTCTGTTTTACCTTCCTTAAAGTTGTGTTGCTATAGTTCAGTGTACTTCCCTTTTTCCCCCATGTACCTCTGCGCAGAAGATGATGGAACCTAATGTGGTATTATAAGTGAAGTGCCAAAAGAAGCCTCTCTATGCTTAGATTGGTTCTATGGAACATGGAACTGGAGGAATAGAGTAATATTGCAGAAGATATCCTTTTATTTGATGTATGATGATGACGATAGAGAAGAATGCTGCCATATGTGTCTATTTGGTTAGACATACTGAATATGAGGGCCACAGCACCAATCACATCGATTTAACTCTAATCAAATTAGAGATAGTTTTATTAATCGGGCAGATTATTGCCGTTTCTTCAATTATCACCATCTGTACTAACAAGGCCTATCAACAAAAAAATATCACCACTGTGCACTGAGATAGAATTATTTATTTTTTTATTTATGAATGTTCAAATTTGGTATATTTCCTTATTACCTGTAATATTTAGGTATTTGACTTCTTATTTGAAATAAGTTCACTGCAGACAGAGAACATAAGCAAACAGATCAATGCCTTAATGTTATGTGTTTGTTTAATGTCTTTGTGAAGTCATCTGCATTCCAACTTCTCCATACATTAATCTTCTCCTTAATTTTTCATTAATTTATTTCGCCAACTGATTTTTATTTTTTTAACTCTCCAAATTATTCTTTATGACTAAAACAATAAATAAATGCCAACTTCCTCTGTGTTTTGCTTGGTATTGTCCAGCAGGAGGAGCTCATTGTCTAGCTAAGAGGTGCCAAGGTTTACCATTTAAAGGAGTCGGGTTGTATTTATTTCCTGTGGCTTATATTTGTGGTCGCTACAACATTAGAAAAGAAACAATCTTAAGTTGGAAATGAGTAGAAAAGCCCCCAAGAGCAAAAAAAAATGTATATGAACACGTAACACCCACCGGGTTTTACATATTATGTTTAGCCGCTGGAAGCCGACCCCTGGGGGCTTCTCCGAAATTTAACCCTTTCATGTTCAGTATGTCTGCCAGTTTACAGTCTAGTTAACACCTAATGTATAGCAGCACCGGTGGACACGTATGTTTCAAAGAACCAGAAAGAAGAGAAAGGAAGAAGGTCTAGCAACGAAGATCCACTTGGATGTGGTTTTACTTTACGGGAAGCTACCTGGCCCAACCTTGAAACACCACGTCGCTTATTAAAATGAATTTATCGTGGTGTTTACCTTTTCCTCCAACAGGCTGTTGATGACTGTTTGAGTCAGGACGGCTGCTGGCGAAGATTTGCACGAACAGTTGAGGATCCCTTCCAACCCGGCAATCTTCCAGGCTCCGTCTTTTTCGCCCTCCCCAACCATTATTTTATTTACTAAATGCCCATATCACTCCGCAGGGTCAGAGAGTATTTTGAAGAATTTGTCACTAGGTGTTCGTTGTGTTTTTGTTATTACTTCTCATCGATATTATAACGCATTTGCTATATTCACGACATAGTCCTTTCCGTGGGTGTCACACCAATTTGGGGAGATTTGTGTGTCGTACTTGTGTTAGGGGGAGGTGGATCTAGTTTTTGAGGAGCCTGGAGGGGCTGTGCTTCGGTGCCACTTATCATTAGATATGGCCACCGTTATGGAGTACACCGAAGCGTCATCTTCAACTTAATTTTTGGGATATTTCCTAGTCATTTTGCAGTTTTTCTTCTGTGGCGGGTAGAGTGTTACTCTTAGGAAGCTAATGTTTGTTTTTACTTGTCTTGTGATGCGGTCGTTACTGCGTGGCAGGGTGGCTGAGAGAGTCTCCTAACTGGCCGCTGGGTCCCGCAGCTTGTCGCAGCTGAAGAAAATAGAACCAGTTGCCAACCAAGCGGTCGGCATCCAACATTTGATTGCCCGTCGCTTTACATTTACTGAGAATTCACGAGTAAAGTTTATGTTATGGAGTGTTGAGTTTTGCAGCCGCTTGGGGTTTGGCTTTGTCTATATTAAACGTTAATGGTAAAATTGTTAGCCGTAGACTTGGGTGGCTAACACCAACTAGCTATATAACCCGAACTCGTGCGACGACAGCTGTCATTGGAGAAAGGAAAGTGATCGCCCCCCCGAAATGCGTGTGCCAGTGAAGCGTTTTTCTGTTGGATTTACATCAGCTGTCTTTTCATCAAATGGGCAAAGTTGGGAATAACCCTGCAGCGTTGGAATATCATGATATGCTTGGTGCATTTTTGAGAACTGCGGTATTGCTTCATTGGAGAGAGGCTAGCTAGCTCAATTAGCTTGCTAGCTAGCTGGTTGATTAAAGTGCGACGTTTCATCCCCCAGTATTTTGGACATGAAGAGGATAATCGCCTATTCATAGGGCTGGAAGGTAAGCCAAAATGAGAACTTTCAGTTTTCCTCATGCAAGCTTGATGTGTTTTGGCGTGCACATTTGAGTGGAGCTGAACCAACATTATCCATCTCTAGTCTGATGTTGGGGGTTTGTCGCCGCCTTGGTTTTCATGACTCAGACTATTCAACGGACCCGAACATTCAATCGAATGGTCCATGGGTGCTTTGGAATAGTTAATCAGAATATGTTCACGTTTCAACACAACAGATCCGATCAACATTCACACACAACGTTATTTTGTAACGTGAAATCAAACCAAGGCATACTGCTACGTCATTGTATAACGTATCATTTTCACTTTTTGTGTGGCATTGTAACGTTAGTTCCCCAACACAATTGCGTTTCATTATTTAGACCAAGCCTTTGTGTGTGTTGAGCACAAATGCTCATCGCTGCCTTGTACCCAAATGGAAGTTAGCTAACGGATAGTATTGTTACGGTTAACGTTACCTGTTTAGTTGGATATCATCCACAGACTACAATTCCTAACGCTAACGTAAGCTGATGGGAAACAAAAGGCTGAAGCATCAATGTTTCGTGTTTTTGTCGTTAGTTACGAGCGACTACGATGAGTTGGCCAACTAACTGTAACCATAGGTTAACCTGTTTGCTATGTGTGGCACTTTCAAACTCGTGCTACAGACTAATATTTCTCAAAGCCAATTAGTGTTTTCTATCACAAGGCAAATATGAAAGATGGGGTCATTTTCTGTGTATTTGTCTTGCTCCGGCGATCTTACTGGTACTTTTGTATGTGATCGCATAGGAAAGGCGACAGAGTTCATCACAACAGGCTAGCAGCTATCGTTAGCTGGATGCGACTGCTTTGTGCCAAAGCACAGTTGTGAGTTAACAAAAGCTAACGTTAGCATGTGTCCACTTGTGTCTGTGATGGTCGTGACTGCCTAACAGTCATTGGATCCCAGCGTCCAATGTTCGCACAATCAACGTTATTCTCATCACAATCAGCTGAGGCATACCTGGTAATACATTCTCCCGATATAACTAGTTAATTTGAGTTTCACTACCACGATGGAACAGTGTGTACGCCTTTTGTTAAGGATCTAAAATCATAATCATAATTGCATAACAATTGTACTGACAGGCTAACCTTTCTAATTACTAATATTTCTTGTGTTATTGGACCACCATCTGTCCAAAGAGCCTGGAGGCAGGTGGAGGCCAATAAAGACGCATGAGAAAAAGAGGCAGTAGGCAGTGAAAATTGGTGTCAGTTCCTTTTATGTCTTTCCTTCCTAACCCTGGATGTCTAAGACATACATGTTTGTGTAGAAATGCTACTTAAAACCAAATTTGTGTTTTGTGGTGAAACAACCCATCACTGCAGTATAGACATATGTATCTCTTATGAGTGTAATATTGTATTGTCACAATGATGTAGCTGACAAGACAAATAAGGCTTAAGAATGAGTTATAGACCATTGTATTGCCTTGCTTAAAAGTAAGAACTAGTTGACTTGACTTTCCTGTGACCCTTTCCAAAGTTTTGTCATAGTATGCAACATTAACAGAAAAAATTTAAAAAAATTTAAATGTATGAAATGCAAACGGCCATGAAAGCACATGATGAATACACTTAGATTGGGAGCACGGACATACCCGGCATACGATCTCTTTGCTCATAAACAGCCTATCATATCACTTGATAATGGAACATTCGATGAGTGACAGGCAAACGGCCATCATGTAATAATAGTTGTGTTATTTGGTTGCACTATTAACATGTGTCACTACCACAATTGTAAAATACGGTCGCAGCAGTGTAGTAACAAATCACTGAGGAAAAATAATGATTTTTTTTTTTTATGATTTGTAATGCTTTGGTTAAGGTCTGGTTTGGTTTAGGTAATAAAACACTTGTAGGGTCTTTCCAGTGGCACTTTGGGCCAAACACTCAAGCCGTATTGTAATGATTTGCATTTCCATTACCAGTTTAAGTGTGCCTGGCCAAGCCTCGGCCGGGACGTACCTTTTTTGTGAATGGGGCCAAAAGCACACCGTACCCGCCTGCAGCCAACCCGTGACGACACCTCTTCTTCCAAAGAAGAGAGGGTAGCAACGAGCAAGAGTCATGCTGGAGTGACGTGCAGAGCTGAGTCAGCAAATTTGGAAAAATGACATTCGTTAGATGAAGGGACAGATGGTTTGGGTTCCAATATGCACATCCGCTTATTCTTGTACATGCGAGACTCTCACCTACAGTTGACTCGTATCTGGCAGTGAACTGTGGCAAGGCTTGGGCCGGTGGAAACATTTTTAAAACCAATTTCAAATAAACCAAACACCAGATCAGTAATTTACAAAATCAGTTGGGTTCCATCTTCTTGTAAACCCACCTTGAGGGATTTATTGTCAGCTTAACCTCTTTCACTTTAAGTAGGTGGCAAGCGAAACATAGGAACTTGATTTGGGTCTTGAGGAAATGTAGGAATTTATTCACTAATAAATAGTGTAGACTGTACACATACTGGTCCCTGTATGACGGTGGTGCTGCTCATTGATTGTTAATCGTCTATTTCAATTTTATTTGTGAAATGCCTAGGGGAATGGAGCTTGTGGGGACGCTTCACACTGCTCGTAAGAAATTCGCTACTGAAAGCTATTTGATTCAGAAAACAGAAATGCTAACACCAGTCCACTGAGATATGTAGTTAAACTAATAACCCTGCTATTTGGAGCACTACTACTGCCCAACACAGCTGTCTGTACACACTGCACTGCTGCATCATGCATAGCTATGATTTTGAATATTCACCGTCACACACGCCCTCTCTCAAATGCACACTTGCTAATGCTGAGTAATCATTATACCTGTATAACCAAGTTTAAATTAAAATTGTCTTAAATTGCATATTATTCCCTGATTATTAGGCTTGGCGTGGAGTAAATGTAGACTCTACACAGGAGGCTGATATTGTGTTTTCTGTCAGATAATGTGCTTATAAATTCAAAATTGCAGCAGATTGGAAGTGACTGCTGGTTACCGTGGAGTGTAATTGGCCATGTTTCAGTCACTATTTCAGACTTGGCCCATTGTCTTACAACAGAACCAGAAAATAAATTGAGAATAGCTTTATTGAATTAGGTTGTATTAAAACACAGTATACGTGAACACAGAGGAGAAAAACAACATGTTACTTCATCTGTGTCGCAACGTATTTGCCCATTATCTATTACATGCTAGGCAGTGGACAATATGTGTGCGTGCTAGGTCTGACTTGGAAATGGCAAAGAACTGAGAATACCTTCACAATTGCTTTGGACAAATTTGATCAACAGGTTAGCTCACACTAATGAAAAAACTTGATTGGCACTTGTTTTCTTGCAGAGTGACTCTGCTCCATTGAGAGAGGCCTGATGTTTACAAGACATACAAGTAGAGACACATACATATTGACAATGAGTTTGCACCAAACATCATGCAGTCTGGAGACAGATTTAAAGGAAAAATACCAAACAATTACCTCAGAAAACAAAATGTGATGCATAAATACTGTGGCTGTGGGGGTTTCTGAATGGTTAGAGTATGAAATTGTTGTTATTTATTTGGTGTGGCAGTCGCAGAGACCAGATCTGAACCCAATTGAACCCCTATGGGACCAATGCATGGCCAGCACAGAACGCCTAAATCATCAAAACACCAAATAAGTCCATATCTTTTGGAGGAATGGTGTTCATTCCTCCAGAGGTGTAGAATTTATACATTGGTGCCAGGGTTCAAAACATGTATCTGCCAAGTGCCTAATGCTGGTAGATTTTCCATTTGCGGAGTAAATCTCAGAAGGCTACACACCACACTGGCGGGTCAATGTATATCAAAATAGTCATGTAATAAAACGTTGAGCATTTGTGCTGCAAGTGAAAATGCTGCACATATGTAAATGCCAATAAAATACATGTATACAAAATTGATCACCCTAAGTTGTTTTGATATAAAGAGTTTTAATTTTTGAATACAATCTTTTAATTTTTAGCCGACTTAATTGCTATATACCTTGTTCAGTATTTGATGATGGTCAGGTTTTAGCCTTTTTTCGGTGGGGTTAGTATGGGTTGGTGTGAATGCACAAACTTAACCTCAAAGGGTCTCGGTCTGCTGTCAAGTGAATCCTTGAGCGTTGTTTTTTGTGTGAACACCATTAGAACCTATCACAGGAAGCATATAATTATTTGCATAATTTCAAAGGTTCACAGACAGAGAAAGGTTCATTTCTGTTTTGGTGACGGGGACTAGTATTGTCTTTGTATGTAACAAAACTAATGGTTGGGAAAAAACCTGGAACTGATCGTGGTTGGAATTCATCAGTCAGCCACCTTCTGTGATAAGACCATCTAATGGCAGAGTCTTCCTTGGATACCTGTATTATTACATTATTTAATACCCAATGACTTGCAAGCCTTTGTATGTGCCGTCCTCTTGTCGGCTGATATGCCCACCAGATCATAACCAGCATAAAAATAAACAACCCGATCATACATCCATGATGTATGATATAGGCTATGTAGAAATTATGAGGGGTCTTTTGTTTTTGTACCCGCTAATTGTCTGACCAATATTCGAACGACATATCCACCCACATGACTCTGGACTCTGAATTTCTGGACCATTCAAGTTTGACCTTGGTAAACACAAACTGGACCAGTTAGAAAATGCATCGTCTGCGCGTTGGATCGTTTAAGGATGCAGACCTGTAGTTGTGTTTTAGGCTACTATATATATATATATTGTTACCACAAAACATAACATAACATTTTGTGATACAGTTTGCAAATCGATATCGCCCACCTCTAGTTGGAAGACCAAGGAAAATGTCGAATCAATGTTTATGTTTTGTTTAGAGAAATCAATTGAAAGGTCCTGTATTGACATGTTGCAGTCTTGCTCACTGATTTGCAACATTACCCTCAATGGTCTAATTCAAACAGAATTAACTTAATAAAATTGCAAAAGGCAGCATTCACCATATTTACCATGTATCAGTATGTAGCCTGTGTTTTTCCTTTTTTCTGAAAGCCGGTAGCAGCAATTCGAACACCCAGAGCAGCTGGGAGTGGAGTGATTACAGAATGCTCTAAGCCACTCCAGTCAGCTCACTTACTATGGATTGAGACGAGAAGAAAACGCTGAGTTGATGAGCCTAGCTCTGCTCAGTTTTGAACATTTTTCAACTTAAGCTGCATAGTAATACTGCAAGAAATAAAGGCATCTTGCGGTGGATACAATGCAGAATACCTTCAAAAAAAAGGCACCTAAAATACTTCAGACTTAGCGAATATGACAAGAAGTACATGTTTCGCTTCCAAGAGAGTGTCCAGGGACGATTGCTATTCAAGTAGACGTAATCACATATATGCTACATCAAACTGCTGCATCCTTTTTTTTTTCACCTTTGGTATGTGATATGTGAAATCTTAAACTTATGTAGACACTATAGTACGTCTCAAAGGGTAAAAATACAATGCGTACAAATATATTGACAGCTAGATGCAGGAATCAAGGAAGCTACATGCCTTGTTCTTCAATACTAAGGTTTTGAATCTTACACGACATGCCATCTCCTTCCTCCCACTGGCGTTGAAAGCCTGGTAACAAATCAAAGGAGGTAGAATGTGTACGTCTTTTTATTTTTCCCAAGCGCAGGTTCCCTGAAATGTTACCCCTGTCATAATCCTCTTTTCGTTCATTTTTTCCCCCCAGAATGTCATCAGAGGATAAGACTGTGGAACCCTCTGACAAGGGACCCTCACCACCCTCCAGCAGTGCAGGGGCCACAAGCACAGGGAGTCCTGCCCACCCTGACAAGCGACCACGTGGCAGGCCACGCAAGGATGCTGCTGCCCCCCTACCCCAGGCACAACCCTCAGCTACATCGAAGAACAGAAAAAAGTATGTTTTCCCCTCCTACAAGGAAATCATTTTGTATGTGGAAGCTGATGTGACAGTGTCTTGAATCATATAGCTCTGCAAATATAATAGGGTTAAACCAAGCTTATAGTTAATCCTTCTTTCAGTTACTGTCTAGCGTCCAGTTGTCAAGTCCATTCAACTTTTATCCGACGATTTATAACCCTTTCAGACCGCGAACGTGCATATACGCCCTTTCTCTTTTCTTTCTTCTAACTTTTCTATTTGACCAGTTGATTAACAAATTGATGAATTACTGTCCGTTCCTGATAGATATGACAGCTCGCCAAGGCTTAACAGTATCTGACTTATGGCCAACCTTGGTCAAGATGAGGGTCATGAAGTAGCGTTTTCTGTACAGATAAACACTTGGCACGAGAAGGCAGTGAATTAGCTGAGCATCATCTGATATATGCATTTTTAAAAAACTATTTTTTTTAGGTAACCCACAGTTGTGAAGACTACACTGATTTATCATCACCTTTTAAGTTGACTGCGAAATTTTTAGCAAACGTTATCATTCATTTTGAGTCATCAGTCGGTCCACTTTACAAATGTAAGTCAAATGCACCTCTGTTTTTGGTGTCTAGGGGAAAAGTCTGCCTCTTTAGCTGCTGAAGCCTTCGTGGTGGTTGGTGTTGAGCAGTTAGTGGGGGTGGGGTGTTAGGCTTGATGAGTGAGCTGAAAGGTGGGAAAGGTCGAGAGACAGAGCTACAGTGGGTCACAGAGTTTGTAAAATCCACCACGTTCGCATCTTCTTGGACCAGAGATTGTCCCTCCGTGTTTCTCTACATAGCATGATTTTTTTTCTTAATGTCCTTCGGTTTTATTGGCTGACTATAGCACAATTGTCAGCAGACAATCAAAAAAATAAGTGAGCGGAGATTGTGCGCCAGTTAATCAATTGCAGTTGGCATTCTCTTGGAGGGATAAAATTAATGCTGAAATTAGTTGCCAAATATAGTTGTCAAGCCGCAGTTTAATAATTATCCGAAAATTGTTTTACATTAAAGATCTCTTACGTTGTGTGATGTGCCATCGCTTCAGCAAAGCACCCCAACTGTCAGCCCCTCCCCTGCTGCACATGAGGACTCATGCACACAATCACACAGTGCACACTCAACAGCATAGCCCATGCAAAAAGAAAATGTCGGATATATTCAATGTTATTATGAGACTGTACAAATATTTTGGTTCATTATGAAACTATGGAAGGACGTTTTAGACTTTGGCAGACTTCCAAAGTGTAAGTGATTAATTATTAAGTAATTAATGGGAAACCATGAACTTGCATACACATGTCTATGGGTGTACCCGAAACCGAATTACTTATTCAGGAAAGCTAAAATAAAGTGATGGAAACAGGCAATTCTTTTATCCGTGTTTGCTGGCTATTATTCGGGGGTGAAAAGCAGCACCATGATTGACATGTCTATGTATTGATTTGTTGTTGATCTGGTTGGCCACAAGATAATATTCTCATTCTGATGGCAACATAGTACTCTGACTTTCCTTGCAAGTCATTAATTTATCTAGTTCATAATTGTTCAAATAGAAACCACTATAGAACATAAACAAGAATGTTTTAATTTCGACATACGACCGTAGGTTGCAGCTAATATAAGTTAAGTTTCAATTTGCTATTTCATGCCGTATAAAAAGTGTTGTGAAGTCATGATTGACGGCGTCTCTGAGTGGAATACCGGCATTTGCAGAGTATCTATGGACTTCTGTTTGGGAATTGTGCATGAAGTCGAGAGGGAATGAAACGCTAGCTTTCCGTAACTGACTGTCTTTTGCGAGCTGTAGAATTTAGTTGTTCTGCAGTAAACTGATTGCTCGTTATGGAGATGGGTGATACCCCTGGTCCATTCCCTGATTACTACAGTTTCCAAATCGCCAGTGTAACGTGACAGTAATGTAAACTCTTCTCTTATTCAAGTAAAAAAAATATGTAATTGATTAAATTGAATATATTAGTAACAATATCCTCAGTCACTACAGCTGGGTGTCCACATTTGTGAAGATAAGTCTAACCTACATGGTGTTTGATTGGGATTTGCAGAATTATTTGAACCATTGTTTCACAACGTTTTAGGTATTCAACAGTATCATTAACATATTTTTGAAAATATCCTGCTTATTCTTCGGTTAATTTCAGGTTGAACCTGCACAGAAATGTTTTGTGGCAATGGATGAGGTGCTTGGCATTCTTCGTGACTTCCACAGCAGTATACAGTATAGTGCAACTTGACTGCTCTGTAATATAATGCCCAGCAGGTTCTTAAAGCTCTCCTTAGTCTGCCCT